>SEYY01012343.1:147500-212500 GCA_009176605.1 Armadillidium nasatum | reverse complement strand
GAGAGATTGTGCTGGATTGAATTTTTACCATAATATCTTTTAAACTATAACATCTTCAAATAAAATTTCAAACCAAATCAATTACTGTCCTAATGAAACATGGTATATGAATGTATATTTATGAAGCTTGTTAGAATATTTAACTTAAACCACAACATACAGATTCCACTAATTTAAAACAATGAATATTTAATAATAGAAAATAGGAAAGATTATAGCTTATTAGTTGCAGCCAATTATTTTAATATACTCCCCAATTGGAAAACCCCACAAACCCCCTTAGAACTTATGGTACCAATAAACTGAATAGTAGGAAAGATCAGAATCCTACCAACTATAGGCAGCAAGATATATATTATGAATTTATAAAAATAATGTATGATTCAAAATTATCTCTTAACTGACTTTCATTTAAATATAATTTTGACTTTACAAATGATATTTATGACAAAAGAATTAAAATTTGCATTCCTTAAATTATTTACACATTAGGTACTTAAGACCTTTAAAGTTACTATTTCAATCATTTCTTTAACACACCATTTTTTATATCAATTAACCTGATATTTCGACTTAAAAAGAAAAATTCATTTTTATCTTTCTTCAAATTGACCTGGAGCCAAAATTCATTTTGAGGCCTAATTGTTTTGACTAAAAACTAAAAGAAGAAAAAGACAATTACTTACATACTCCCATGTATGTGCCACATGAAATGGGTGGATCACAAAAGAAATTTTTTTTTGAAAAACGAAAAAATTCTATTTCAACGTGAAAAATAACCCTTAGGTGTCATGCCTATATAGAAATTAATCTTTTCCAAGTGCCAAAATAAAATATCTGATTGAAAATACTGTGACCCACTGGTTCGTCATGTTGCGCTGTGGGATAGTAAGGGTTACCCACCTGTTGGTCATATGGCAGTCAATGTATTTAAAGAAAACTATCCTGAAACTTTTGACCAGATTGTTTTTGACAAAATTTGCCATTATATATATATATATATATATATATATATATATATATATATATATATATATATATATATATATATATATATATATATATATATATATATATATATATATATATATATATTCACAGTTTTCCCATTTTTTTTATGAATTGCTAATTTTTTAGGGTGAACTATGATGGATATAATTTTATGTGTTTAAATAAGCCAATTTAAAAATTTATTATATTTAAATTTGTTTGTATCAAAAATTTTATCAAATTGATATGAAAATTTTTTTTTTTTAACAAATTACAATCACTTAAATACACCAAAATACACATTTTTTAATGTACAAGCTTAATGAAAAATAGTATCTGAAAATTCTGGCAACAATACTATTTTTATGACTTTAGAATGAAAACATTAAAGGTTCAGGAACCTCAAGAATTGAGCTCCACATTAATAGAAAGAATTTTTGGTCTTACTTATTATTAGGTGAACTCATTTTCCATGGTCCGAAGAATTCTTGTTTGCTTGATCCATCATTTGATTCCTGGTCTTAAAACTGATATGGTGTTTAGTTTTTATCTTAGAGATGAAATCTGTAGTTTATTTTGTAATGTGATAAAAGATACAATTTCCTGTAGAATCCTAAAAGGAAGAGGAGGAACTTTATAATTTAAATTGCTTTTGACCTTTCAGCTAACAATTAGCTTTAGCACCATTGTCTTTTCCATTGTCTACCTGTACAAGATGGGTCAAAACAGCATTCTGTGATTGCAAGGAGCTCTTTCGTCATTCTCTTTTCTTGGCTAACCACCTAATAGTGTGAATATCACTGTTGAAGTATTCCTTCTGGAATTTATTTTAATGTTATAACACTCAGAAGTAGAATTTAGTAACCTTCTAAATAATGTCCTCTATCATTTGCATCTACATATCAAATAAACATTTGCATGCTAAACTGCTGGCCTATCTGTCACCCGATAAGCTACTGTGCTTCCATTTTTTCTTTTTACCATAATATATGAATCTTAAAGTTTGAAAATTAAATTGGCCAAATTTATTAAATTTTAATTGACAGTGGGATAATTAACAGTGGGATATGATTATAAATATTTTTTAAACTTTAAAAACTGCAACTTGTAAAAATCTGTTAAAGTAAAAAAAAAATGTTGAAATAAAAAATTTTCTGTAATTTAATTATGAAATTTTTATTGTCAGTATAATGGAAGAGTTTCACTCTTAATTTCAGAGCATTTTTCTATATACCTTATAATTTGACATCTGGTCCCAATTCAGATGTAACAAAAGCTTTATAGCATTTAGATAAGTACTTAATAAATATATAGGTTTAAGACCCTTAAACAATTTTCAAAAATAAAAATAGTCTGCAAATTTTTTTTCATATGTCAGAGGTTTAATTGAATTGTTTTATAATTCTTTATAAAATTTGCACAGTAGGTAGAGTTGGAAGAGTTTCATTACTTTTTTTAAGGACATATTTTGATATCCTCAAACATTTGACTTTGCATGCATAGAAAAATGCCTTAATAAAAATGATTAATTTTATTTTCAAAATTTCATAAAATTTAGATGAATGGTAAAATATGTAGAGCAAATATTCATATGTAACAATTTTGAACCCTTTGCCAGCTAATCAAAATAAAAAATCTACACAGAGCTTGACATATTTGGCTATTATTTAAAAATGGCATGAATTAAAACTTTTAATTGAAACACATCTAAATGCTGTATTTTTTTAAATTTTTTTTTTAGCATCTCACATTGGGACGATGTCAGGTTTGGTAAAATGAAAACTTAAATTGAATTTTGTAATATTATATTGACTCAAAAACTTTCAAGTATTCAGATGAAAACCTGTTGAAATTTTTCAATTTCAACAAGTTTTTGAATTTAAGATTGAGCCTGACCCTTAATTTAGTTAATATCCATTATATTTTTTATGAATATTTCATGATTTCAGTAATTACACTTTAGTAAATTTCTTCACATTTAAAGTGGGATGGGGGAATCCTGTATGTGAGATGTGGTACTGCAAGGAAGTTATAAAATATCAAGATGTATAAATGATCTCAAATTCATTTTAAGTATTAAAATATTAAGCATTTTATTAAATATTAATTTGTAAGATTTTTTTTTTTTTAAAATATCTATGTAAAAATGAATAGTTACATAGGAAATTAAAGCTCAATATTCTCTCAAGCTTATAAATAAAATATACTGTATGAAACAAAAAATTTAAGATTTTTAAGGAAAATGTTCAATTTTTTATAAATGGCTTTGTTTGGCCAGTTAGATCTTGTAAAAGATCTGGAGCTAGAATCAAATCCAGTTACATCATTTATATATATATATATATATATATATATATATATATATATATATATATATATATATATATATATATATATATATATATATATATATATATATATATATATATATATATATATATATATATATATATATATATTGCAGTTTAATTAAAAATGGTTCGGTATACCAAGCAGCCGGACAATCCTACAAAATCATGCAAAGCAAAGGGCTCCAATCTCCGTGTGAGCTTTAAGGTAAAACAATTATTATTAATTATTATTTCATCTTTCCTTTTATTAAAATGTTTCATTTGTAATTCGAGCAGTATTTATTTACTTAACAAGGGGAATAATTTTGCTAATTGTATTTCAGAACACATGTGAAACTGCAAATGCTTTAAGAAAAATGTCTTTAGCCCGAGCCCTTACGTTTCTTAGAAATGTAATTAAGAAAAAGGAGTGTGTCCCTTTCAAAAAATATAATGGTGGCATTGGACGCTGTGCTCAGGTAATATAATTTTATTTTGTCTATTAATAGTGTAAAGAAATGAGGTTGGAACCGTAGCAGATATTCTTATATGTTAATTTGAGACACTATTCCTATTTTATAAGGATATTAAAAACTTAAGATAACTCTCCCTGTACTATTTTAAATCAGATTGCATACTATTTTGAAGCACAGTTGTTGTATTTGTATAAGAATGAATCTATTAAATTAAGGCGTTATTACATATTAAGATTTCCAGTATTTTGAAATATTAATATGCACCTAACATTGTATACCTAGTATATATATATATATATATATATATATATATATATATATATATATATATATATATATATATATATATATATATATATATATATATATATATATATATATATATATATATATATATATATATATATATATATATATATATATATATATATATATATATATATATATATATATATATATATATTTCTTTTAAGGCTAAGCAATGGGGAGCATCTCAAGGAAGATGGCCAAAAAAAAGTGCAAACTTCCTTCTTGATCTTTTGAAAAATGCAGAGAGTAATGCTCTATTTAAGGTAAGTTTTTGATTCGAATATAAAATTATTTACGATTCATCATCTACAACCATCTATGTTTGAAGTTCCATATATTTAACTGTTATGGTTCATGTTACAAGAACCCCAAGCCTTTAATTCTTGATTGTAATAACTGATAGGAACATCCCCTTCTGATTTTACATTTTACCCAAATATTCACCCATATTACATAATAAAAAAAACTTTCTGCTTTCATATTGGTAAAATCTTAATGTTTCAGAATTTAGATAAAGAGTAGCAGTGAGGTAATGTTGGCAAAAAAAAAAAAATGCTTTACACAATTTCACTTTTACAACTTTTATATTAAATGTCAAAAAAGCTAGGAGTGGGTGACCTCTGGTGTTGGGTTTGGTGCTGTCTCATAAATTGCAGATTTGTTCTCGTCATACTTCATTAATTTTTATGACATTCGTGATATTTATTCTAATTTCTACTTTGTTAGATGTGTGGCATGTCTTATTCAACAAACCTTTTCCTACGCTAGATCTTGCCTCATTTTTGTGTGTTCCAATTACATACCTTAATCTGTTCCCTTTTACTTTCTATCTTTGAATTTCAACCAAATGTGGTTATGCTTAATATGTGCAATGGATGGTTGTTCTCATGTATCTATCTAATTTTGGAGTCCTGAACCAACCAATCAACCACTAAATTCCTCCCCCTGTCTCTATCCTCAATTTTCAGCCAAAGGCGGCGGTGTGCATAGGTGCGCAATGATTTTGTTTGTTCTCGCGTCTCTAATTTGTAGTATTCCTAATTTTCCACTATATGGTTCAGGTTTTCTTGCCATTCTACGACTAAATTCATTTTTATTTATCTATCTTCTAATTCTACTGGCTACCCTAAATTCCGACTATTTGAATTCCACAATAGAGCACATTCTCTCTTCTCCTTTCTCTGAAATCATCATATTAGGGTGATTTCAATGTTCACCACAGCCAATGGCCTTCTTCTAGCTCTCATGATACAGCTTGTGAACGTGCCTTCCATTTCGCTATCCAAAACGACCTTGAGCATCTCCCTACTTGTATCCCTGATCGTCTTGGAGATAAACCCAACATTCGAGACCTTTTCACTAACTTCTAATCCTTTTCCTTATACTGTTAAACTTTCCACTCTGGGTTTCTCCGGTCACCTTATCCCTGTATCCTCTTCTATCTCTTCCTCTTCCGCAAGAAAGACCCCTTCTATTGAAACAAAACGTCTGTGGCATTTCGGTGACGCAAGCTGGTCAGACTTGCGATCGTACTACTTTGATTTCCCTTGGAATGATTATAGCTTCCGTGGGAGGGGTCCCTCGGAGTGTGGAGGCGTACATTCCATTTTCTTTCTATTCTACTAAACCTATCAAACCTTGGTTTAACTGCTTGTTCTCGCGCTATCCACCGCGGGGATACTGTCGTCTTCAAACTCCAGAAACTAACGCAACTTATATTTCATACCGTAACTCTAAAAACTCTCTTCTCCGTAGGAAATGCAATAATCTTTCTGGTTCCTTTTCCTCTCGCTCTTTCTCATGGTACAACTTGTTTTCACCTTATGATATAGCTGAACTCATCAAACATTTGCTTCTAATTCCATTTCGGATTATTCTAGAGCATGAGTTAATATACTGAGAAACATTGGAAGTCAATAAAGACATAAAGCTTGTAATAGTGTAGAAGAATTATAAATGAAACTTTAAATGATTTTGAATTTTTGTTACTTCTCAGTTGTATAAAAGATTATTGTACAATTTCAAAGTAATAAGCAAAAGGATGTAATTTCATTCGCTTGATATAAATTTTCATGTCATAAAATCAAATAATTATGTATAGTTAAGTTTTATTAGACACAAGAATTAGATATTCCTTTTATCTCGGTAGCCACGGATGCAAAGTCGTCATAGCAATGGCTAGTAGTAATTTATATATGATGCATAATTAGGGTTTATGAATAATGAGAGATATAGCTTTTAGTTATTTTATAATTTGTTTTTCTTTCTTTTTTAAAGGGTCTAGAAGCTGATCATCTAGTTATTGATCATATTTCGGTATCAAGAGCGCGCCAGATGAGGAGGAGGACCTACAGAGCCCACGGTAGAATTCAATCCTTATATGTCCTCTCCTTGTCATATTGAAGTTATCCTCACAGAAAAAGATGACATTGTAGCCAAACCTGTTGAAGATCCTATTAAAAAGAAAGTATCAAAAAAGAAATTGGCAAGACAAAAGTTGATGGCCAGAGATTAATAATAAAACGATTTCCCTCGTTTTGCAACTCTATTTTATTTTACCTTTTTTTTTGGTGTATAATTGTTTTAAAATTTTACATCTTAATTAAGAGTTTGGGAAAAAATTTATATATATAATATATATATTTTATTTATTTATTTAAGGGTGTTTCATGAGAAACCGTATAGAATTTGTGATGGCATGGATAATCTCGAGTAATGACTTTCTTTTAAACATGTTCAAATTTCAGTGGGTGTGGATACAGTCTTTTAAGTTACTGTACTCGCTTATAGTACACTGTATTGTAACAGTAATGCAACATAAGTTAAATTTTACAACAAACTAATTCGTATTCACAAAATAAATATTGCGTTGTACATTGTAAACTTCAAAATGTAGGAGTATTTAGTATGTTTAATATTTTAACAATTGTATCCCTACATCAATTGAAAATAGGCAAAACTTAACAAATTTCTAGTTTTACGTTAATTGTGAATTTTACAGTGAATAACTTGCTATGCATTTATGAAAACTGCGGAAATAATTTGTGGCTAAAATGAACTTTCTCATAGTAAATGATATTATACGGTGTAAGGTAAACTGCCCTAACTAAAACTACTGTATTTACACCCATTAAAATTTGGGCACAAGTTTGAGAATTTTACTCACGAAAGTTCTGCTTTCACTGCCTAAATTCTTTGTTATTCAACATAAACGCTCTTTTATATAAATAAATATATTTGTATATAAATAAAATTATTGGAATGGAATACTGAAAATGGGAATTTTGGAAATCAAAGCTTTGTCTTAGATGCACACTGTAGGGCCATAGGAAATGATTAGTCGAGGACCAATAATCTTGGAAAAGGGAAAGACCAGTAGAACTTTGAAACAGAAGCCATACTAGCGATATGAGATGAGATTAGAATTGAGATTTCCAAATCTTTATACAGAAGATTTTGGAAAGAACAGAGGTTAAATTTATATTAGGAATTTGAGTGGTCCCCTTTTTTTTTTTTTTTTTGCAGAAAGAAGGAAAGGCAGAGACGAAATTGTTTACCAAGGTATGTTTTGACATCTGGAAGGAATACCGTTATAACGTACGACTTGGCAATAGACTCACTGAGCAGAAAAAATCTTGGCTCATTTATAGTAACGTGGTTTTTAACTTGGACCTTGTCTATTGATTCGTCATAGTGCTGGTGGAATTTATTGGGCCTTTGCCCACTTTAAAAAATGGATTGTTGGAGGAAACTGTACAGTCCAGAGGGATTAGAGCTTTGCGACTTAAGGGGATTGAGACATTTGGTCGATTTGTTTTTTTTAGATGAATTAATTTTCACGGCAGAAAAATAAAACTTGGTATATCAACATAATTGGGGGCGATACACATTTTTGTATTATAAAATTTCTGAGGGGTATGGTTTGAGAGAGAGCTCACCTCAACTTCAAATGATTAATTTTTATTTTTTCATGATACTTTGGATAATGATGCAGAAGCATTTTCATATAAGGGTTGTGTTTGATTGAAACACTGGTTTTTATGAATTTTTTCCAGAAAACCATGGAGTGTTTCAATCAAAAGAATCCTAACATGAAAATGTTTCTACATCATTACCTACCCAAAGTTTCCTGAAAAAATAATAGTTATTGAGCAGTTTTTGAACTAAGGTCATTTGAAGTTGAGGTGGGCGATCTCTCAAACCATACTCATCAGAAATTTTAAAAGAATATAAAAATGTGTATCATCCCCAATTATGTTTATATACCAAGTTTTATCTTTCTATTGTGGAAATTAAAAGTATTGTTTAAAAAAACAATAATTGACAAAAACGTCCGCCACCTCTTAAGATTATTAATTAACGGGCCTGATATTTTTATTTTTTTTTTTATGCAGAACGCCACCACTTACGGGCAGAGCCCTTTTCAAGGAGGGCACACACACAGCACAAAGCTCATTCAAACACACACACCTAACGCACAGCCCTCAGGTGGGCGCAGACGGAAGCCTTGAAGAGTGGAAGATTAAATACAGGAGGAAAAATAGATGATGGTAGAGAATTCCACAGAGTAGAGGTGGCTGGAAAGGAGGAGGTAACACAACGGGGTAGCCTGGGATTTCCTACGTCCACACAAAATTGGTGCGAAAGCAGGGCACCCCTTGTGCAGCGAGGACGACGCAACGGTGGAGGAATGCGAGAGGCCAATTCCCTCGAGCACCTACCATTGTGCCATTGATATAATTATATTTCTTATTATAAAAACTTAAAATTTTCAAATTATAAAAAAGTTATTTTTCTACGTAATTCTATACGGTATAACTATTTTTGGTTCTTTTATGTTAAATTAATATAGATAAACTATTAATATTAATTTAAATTAATATCCGACAATTTTAGCCGGATTGTAAAAACCGGATATTCGGCCTGTCTCTACTTAAGATTGATCAGTATGTATTCATTTTCGATAACATTATTATATCAAATAGCTATAGTTGGTTTGCTTTAAAAACCACTGAACAAAAGCTTAAACTAAACACAACTTGCCAAAATCGCACTATTTTTATACATTGAGTTTTTCTTATCCTCGAGAGTTGGATACTAAATACCAAATTCATTTAAGTATTAAATTTACAAATTAAATTACTTAAATAAATTTGTAATCATATTTTTAATTAACGAGTTCTCATTTCACAATGCAAGGGAACAAAATTTCAATTTTTTGTCAAACTAGATTTGACGATTTTAGGCAATTTGTTTGCACTGAACACAAATACTTGCACGATTTTAATCTTTCAGGTTCTGATTTTGCTCAACAACTACCCCACATCATATTAATATTACAAAATTTTTCATTGATACTCCCAGTCTTTTTTTATATTTATGCATAGTATTGTGTTATGTCATATATCTATTTTTTAACCCATTATATTTAAGTAAGCTATAAAGTCATATAGGATTCTATAATTTTCTCGTTCCTGTATTCTGGAGAAAAGAGACTCGTTTCCATAGGTAATCAGTCAAATATCAATCAATTAAGCAGCCAGTTGAAGTCGAATTAGTTAATCATGTGTTTAGGCAATAACAATTTTGAATTTAAACAATATGCAAACACTTCAGACACGAACGTCGAGTAATTTTTAAATACAAATTTCAAAATTACCAAGTTATAAGCTATAAAATGAAATCAGGCGGGAATTTTCGACGGATAACACGTAAGAACATTAAAAGAAAAAGAAAAGTTTTCCTAATGTCATAAACGCGAGAAAAATGCATGTTTCTCATTCATGAACTTGGGGAAAACTTTTTAGGCAATTATTGAGCTGATAACTACTGCTACAAAAAATAAATAAATTTGAGCATAAAAATTTATTTTTTTTAAGTAACAGTTGACCAATTTCTAAATAAGTTTGGTGGTGTAAATGCCAAAATAAGATATCAAATTTATGGAGGAACGGTAACAAAGGTAATGAGATTCCCACTCTTCCGTAAGAGTGAAAAGTTATTCCGACCGATAATATCTCTGCATCGATTTAGAAGAGTGAAAATTAGCAAAAACGATAGGAATAAGTATTTTCACGATCGATACTCGTTAGTTCTTTGTTAAATATCTCGAGAACTGCATGTACTAAACTATGATATTGGGAAGTTTTGGTTAAAGTAATAGGCCTACATATCCAAAAAGAAATTACGTTTCACCAACACATTTTCGGTAGACTCTAGAGTATAACCAGTTGTCAGGACAAAATATTTGCGCAGAAGCGATGTAATACGAGAAAATAAGAGGGTGGGTTGAAAAATAACGCATGTTGATACATAATTGCTAAGCAACGGAAACCGGTATAAACTATAAACATTTTCAGACTTGCGTTCGAAAGATTGAAACTTGTAAAACAGATTTGACACGCGAACGGTAGTTATTTGGTCTCATTGCTGTACCGTAATAGAAAAGTGGAAGCTAATAGTGATACTTTGTTGAAACAACGTGCAGCGATTGCTTTTTGCATAATTTGGCCGAAGTTAATCGTAGTTTGATAAGTATCGAACGGACACTGGTTGTTAGCAAAGTTTGTCAGAGGATCTGTAAAGCAAATCTTTCCTAATAAAGGCGAAATGTCGATTCAAGATGCTCCGAGAAGTTGCCGCCCCATTACAGTTGTCAATGACAATCATGTTCGCGGTGGCATTATTCAGGGATATCGACGAATTAATAAAGTCCGAAATTGCTTTCATACCTACGATTTCGAAAGCGTGTTCAAAGCAATAATTGGAATTAAAATACGGAATATCGGCCCACCATTACGATCCAGAAGGAAACCTTGCCTCTATGGAATTGACATCAAAGCTCATCTGGCGTACGAGTTTAAGACTCAACACGGCTTGTAAACTTTTGTCAACAGCAGGCTTAGTCTATTCAGAATATCTGCCAAAGGGAACGACTGTAAACTTCAATAGTTAGACTCCCAAGAATTGTAGTCGCATCGTCGATTGGGACAAAACTGTCAAGTTTTTCACCTGTAATCATGAAAATGCTAGACCACATTGCAATCAGATGCTTGATCCAACCCCTAGTAATTTTTATCGTTTACGAGGTGAAAAACTGCTGCATACTTCTTTTATCTACAGTATACGAGTGCAGCGAACGGGCTTTTACGGCATAATCTCCTACAAAGATGTTCAGTATTATTATTATTGCTATTTAGAGAAAAATTTGAAGATTAACCATTAGTAATCGTACTGAAAAACACAACTAGCAAACAAAGTAAATATATGAACTGCCTCTTCAAATATAATACGTAGAGCGCTGCGCTTTCTGAATGTTATTTAAATCTCCAATACAAATTTTCAGGGAACTTGAAATATTTCAATTAGATACTTTCAACATGAAATTTGAAAATTAAAATTATACAACGCTGTCTATTGTCCCAATTTTCAAAGACATTTCAAAAACTTTTCTAGAGATAATTTTAATATATTCATTAAAATACATTTTATATATGTTTAAATTCTGTTCACCTCCCCTTCCTAAGTATGTTCAATATGAACAAATGCAGATTTCCTAATAAAACATTGTATGCTGGTTACCGTATTTCTGATCTCTCAGCCCTGTTGCCGTCGCAAATTTCAAGTTTTTTCCCTTCTAAAATTTTGTCCTACGTTATTCCTATTGGCTAGATTAACTTGGGATAACTAAATGATCCGAGCCACTTTAGCTGCACATAAGAGTACTTTAATAATTTGAAGAATAAAAACATACCAAAATAAATCGGGTCTACATCTCAGAAATGCTTTTACAGACTATAAAAGGGAAATTCGTTCCAAAAACAAAATCGGTAAGAAATTTATTAAATTACTTTTAAATTATAGACACTTTATTGAAGTTCTAAAAGTTCGGGGAAAAAAAAAACTTTTTGGGTTTGTAGAAGTATCCAAAGAATCTCTACTTCAGAAACGCAGCAAATCTAAAAAAGAAAAATAATTACGCTTGATTACAAAATTTTTTTTTTTAAATCAAGAGTAATGATTATGTAATAGTAATGGTAATGATTAAATTACATCAATTCCATGTCAGATCAATTGAACTGTAACAGACAAAAACTGAATGATTCATTTACCTCTTATTATTGTGTTTCAGTCAAGTCTAATAAGTGATGGAAAAATGGTCCTCCAAATATCTGATTATTTTACAAACATGCCCAAAAATGCAAAAAATTTCAAGCGACAATAGTTCACAAAGTTTTAGGCATACCAATTCCAATTGATTTTTTCTCCAGATCTGTTTTAAAGGATTAAACAATTTAAAAAACTATTCTCTATAAAATTTATTACTATCATACAACGTATCTCAGAAAGCAAGAAAAATCATAATAATTCATAACCCAGTGCTTGGTGATCATCATAATTCATTCCCCCTCCCCCTACATTCTAACAATTAGAAAATTTTATTTACTTGCCATATCACTAAATTCTTTGGCAGAACCAACAGAACAGAAGGGATAAAATCAGCCCAAAAATATTGTTTTAAGGTGAAAAGAATGTTAAATCGGGAATCTTACTAGCACCAAGGTACACAGATGGTGCATACAAGAGTAAATATACTATTTGACAATTTAGCGTTTCTGAAATTCAAGGAACCACCAAATGATAATAGGAATCTGGAAAAGGATAAAAACAAAAATTAACTGGATATTAAAATACAATATTAATTAAAAGTATATTTTTGAATCAGTCCGCCCTAGATTATCCTCAATGAAATCAGACACTAGAATCATCATGAACTTAAAATTACGTCTTAATACTTCAATAAGATCAAAACATTGAACATTAAAAAATACACAAAAATTAACCTGCATTTGAGAGCAAACGCATCTCATTTCTTCATCTTTTCAGAAAATATGATTCTGCAAATCTGGTTTCAATGAAATTCATGACAAATACACAAAAACGGAACAAACTTTCAAACGACGAAAGAATTTTTGGCGACTATATTCAAATTTTGCTTTTCAGATCTGTTTTGAAAGTCGCATTTATAAATATATTTAAAAAAATAACTCCGTAAAATACATTGCTATCAAATGCCATATATCTCAGAAAAGCACGGTATAATCATGTCATTCATAGCCCAGTGCTGAATATATCATCATTTTAACTTTTTAACGTTTTAAACAAATTATATACTTTGAACTATAACAGAAAAAATTTAATTTGTAAAATCTACATTTTCAATGAGTAAAGGATTAATATGAACGTTCAAAAATAAGGCAATTTTCATTAAAAAATATTTGACACTTACTAATTACATAATTGGTTTTCTTCTTCCAGTATAACTAGGAATAAAATATTGGTTGACGAACAAGAAAAGCCAAATACATTAAGAAATCAGGAATCTAACTGCCATAATTTATGCTGCAATGGAACATGTAATCTGGTAGTCCTGATATTAAGAGCCAACTGAGCATAGGAATCTAGAAATAGTTTGTTAAAAAATTAACTATATATAAAAATGCAGATTAATTAATTAAATGTATAATTTTGAATCAGTCCGCCCTAGAATTATCCTCAATGAAATCAGACACTAGAATCATCATTTAAGTATTAAAATTACAAAATCCTTTAATTTAAATTAAAACCTTGAACATTAAATGCTTATTCAAATATATAGAAATAAATAAATAACCTGTATTCCAAAGAATAACCACTCATTTCTAGATATTTTCATTTCTAATTAAATCGAATTCAACCTGAAAAAAAAAAAAAAAATTTAAATTCAAAGTTCTTTGGTAAGTACGAAGATGAAATGACAGATTAGTCAGAGAGGGCAAGTTTAGTATTTACATTAAATATCAAAACTACTTAATCATCATTAACTGAAATATTCTTACAAAAAAAATAAAAAATCTATTTACCTGAATTGGCAACATCTGGCAAGTTTTGGGAATATTTCTGAGGAAGAAAAATTAATTAGATTTGATCACAAAAATACTTATTGTACCTTTATTTTTATTTTTATCAGAGCGCTATAGGATGAATAAATTAGGATTCAACATATCCATATCAGACTAGAATTTTCATCATTATAAACTATAAAAGTAACGAAAAATGGTCCTATAAAACAAATTGTCTAAATGAATATAAACAAAAAATTATACAAACTTTCACACACAGAAAGCAAAATCAAATTAGATCTAATCAAATGCTCAATATATTAAAAATCAATATTTTAGACTGAAGTTAATTTTATTTGACGAATCGAAATATTTACATTATTTCAAGGAGGATGTTAAATTTAGAAAAATTGGAGATTTCCAGAATAAAAAATTAAAAGCTACGGTCTAAAAAAAGTAATTTGGCAACCCAATGTAAAATACTATAATAAAATTGAACTCTTAACACACTGTAAAAGGCCAGGTTGTCAACCTTTAGTTTCAAAAAACTTTTAAAAATTTTTTTAAATTTTCTACCTAACTGACAAACAACCATCCAAACTATATCAGAGTAGGTTACACATTCAAATGATTTACATTGAATTAGGAATAATCTACAAATTTCTAAAGTGCAAGTTTAAAAACCCTATAATTAAAGAAATCTAAAAATAAAAATAAAATATAAAAAGAAACTTACATTTTATTTGTATCCTTGTCTATCATTTTTGATATCCCTTTCATACAATACCTACAGGAAAAAAATTAGAGGGGATTAGCAAAAAAAAAAAATTTTTTTTTTGACTGAAAAACTAATGTTTAAAAAATCAGCAATCAATTAGCATCAATACTCAGATGATCTATGCATTACGAATCATCATATAAATTAAATGTAATAATAACTGATAAGAATTTAAGAACACAAACCTGAAATAAAATTGACTGAATCAAGGAATCTGGAAAAGATTGAAAACAATTTTAAAAATCTTTAATATTAAAATGCAATTAATTAAAGGTAAAGTTTGAATTAATCAGTTCGCCCTAGTTATGTCAACAAAGAATTCAGACACTAGAATCATCATAAAATGCTATAGGAATTATATTTTTACTATAAAATAAAAATTTAACAAAAAAATAAAGTTTCTCGGCTCTTAGGTTATTTCTCAAAACCCTACAAAAGATTCAAATCTTTAAACTTTTATTAATAAATATCTAGATAAATGTTAGGTATGAATTTTTTTTACTTGACTTTTAAAGTCTCTGAAAGGTCAGACAAAAGTTTGCAAAGGGAAAGGTACATTACTTAAAGAGTTCAAGAAATCCAACACACAAGAAAACATCCACTAAGGATATTTCTAAAATTCTTATAGATGTGTAATGTAATGCAGTGTGACATGATCCTACATAAGTGCAGTGTGACCTCATCCTACATAAGTTACTGTTTAACGGAAAAATAAGAATAGTTTAAAAAACCAGTGAACTTTATATTTCAAATTAATTATTTCAATTCAAGGAAATTTCTGAACAGCAATTAAAATATTTTTCAATTACTGACTGGTCACAGAACTTGTGCATCTGAATACGAATCACAATTACCCTTTTTAAAGAATATTAAAATATTAAGATAGTAATTAAACCTAACTCAATTAAACTTGCAATATTTTTTTCTTCTAATCCTTAAAGAAAAATGGGGAGGTGGAAATTAGAATGAAATGTTCACAAATCAGGAATGTAAACTTTAAAGAACTCTTGACATAAGCTATTCAACATATTCGGTACAAATTTTTAAGTTTATTAAAATATTGAATTAGAAAATAATTTTCCTTGTTAAAAAAAATTTATGTAAAAGGGACAAAGTCTACCGGATAGTCAAGATAATGTCATTTGTATTTACATTTTTTTTTTACTTTATTTTGTTAATAAAATTTCTTTATTAATTTAAAAGCAATTAAAATATCAGAAATTACTATACCTTTGCTTTATATTTCATAGAATGTAATATACTTATAAAACTAAACATCACTACCAACTTTAAATACAAATAACATTATCCCATTAAAACTTTTCACTGCCTATATGTAAATGATTTCTTTTAAATGCGAAAGTTTAAACTAAAATGTATGAGAAATATTTCAAGTGTGTATTATATATATATATATATATATATATATATATATATATATATATATATATATATATATATATATATATATATATATATATATATATATATATATATATATATATATATATATATATATATATATATACACATATATACACATATATATATATATATATATATATATATATATATATATATATATATATATATATATATATATATATATATATATATATATATATATATATATATATACATATATATATATATATATATATATATATATATATATATATATATATATATATATATATATATATATATATATATATATATATATATATATATATATATATATATATATATATATATATATATATATATATATATATATATATATATATATATATATATATATATATATAAACAAACAAACCTGTAACAAAGGGTAACCGAATTTGCAATTCTTCATTAATGAATCCACCCAGTTCGCAGCCTTGGGAAAAAATAAATAAATTAGTAGTTCGAAAACGAGTCAAAAATCAAGAAGACTTATAATTAGTAATCAGAGAGGGCAAGTTATTCTTCTCATCAAAAATCAAAATCACTTAATCATCATGTATTACTGAATTATTTCTGAAAAATTTTGTTCAAATATAGAAACAAATTAATCTATTTTACTCACTTTTTTTTTTAATTCTTCTTCTGGAAAAACTCTCTCATTCTAAACTTCATCTCTGAAAAGAGAAAAATTCAATCTTCCACTTTTTACTAATCAATAATAGCTAAATATAATGTTCATTATCAGGATTAAGTTTGCCTCATTATTGTCGGGAGTCTAGAATATGTAAAAACATCATTTACAAAAATTTTAAGATAAAAAATAAATAAATAAAATACATACCCAAACGTTATTCCTTACAGGACTTCAGGTTGAAGCTCTAATAGAAACTGAAAAAAAATACAAATGATTTAGCTAAAAGAATTTTTCCAACTAAGCTATAACACCACCTATCAAGTATCATAAAAACTAATCAACACACACGATTAAGTCTGGAGCGGTACAAATGCAGTAAAGTATAATCATGAAAAATTTTAAACTAAAATTTCAGTATAATGAAAGCTTACAATCCAAATTCAGTTTTGGAGATAGCAATAACATGCGACATTCTAGATAAGTAATTAAAATAGTTGGCAGGAAATTCATTAATTAAAAAATTCGACTTAAATACAAATTTTTAATAAGGTTCAGAAATTTTTTAATTAAAAGGGTAGAGATCCAATTTCAAAAAAAATGTTTTGACAGATTAGCATAAAATTCTTTTCCTCCGCTGAAAAAAAAACTAGATCTGACGTTTTTCCGAGTTTATAATGGTTATTTGAATTACAACTTTAAAAAAAAAGTGAAAAGCGGGGCCAAACCACAGGTAGAAACTATGAAAATTTAACTATATTCTTAGCCACAAATGCAATGTGGCACTTTTTTGATATCAGCTTTAGAAAAAAAGTAATCTTGAATTTTTGAGAAAAAAATCTGAAAATTCTTCCCTTAAAGAATTTTTTTTTAAAAAAAAACTACATTGAAAGTTTATTTTTGACAGGTGTTTAGTGGTGGTACAGAACAACTTTCTCTCAATATTATTAGCTCTTTTCGAGATATAGCCCCTTAAAATTTGGACATTTCCGAAAATTGGCCAATTTGAGAGGCTATATATATGTCGAAAAGTAGCACTGAATAAAGTAAGGAGAAATTTGTAGTCCTGTCCCTCTTCTATACACCCAGCAAAAAATGAGAAATAATGTAGGTGCATTTTTAATTGAAAAAATTTTTCTGTAAAGCTGATAACAAAACTGTTACAAGCTTTTGTAGCTAATAGATGTGAATATAGAGGGAAAATTTCAGATCTTTCCACCCAGTGGTTTGGCACCACTATTCATTTAAAAAGGGGGAAAATTTAAAAAAAATTTAAACCGTTAGAAGTAAAAAAAAATTTTTGAAATTGGACCCTCCACTAAAAAATAAAAACATGCCAAACCATTTTACCATGACTTCCAGTTAAAATTCTAATAGAAACAAAAAAATGAAAATAGGATGTGGATAAAAAATTTGAATAATAATAGAACACCTAGCAAGCATCAAAAACTAGTAACTCGATTATGACTGGAGTGTTACAATGCAGTAAACTACAATCATGAAAATTTTTAAGCTAATTTCAAGAATCATTTAAAAAAGAACGCTACAATCTAAATTCAGTTTTTGAATATACCGACTTATTTCTGAAAAATTTTGTTCAAATATAGAAACAAATTATCTATTTTACTCACTTTTTTTTAAATTCTTCTTCTGGAAAAACTCTCATTCTAAACTTCATCTCTGAAAAGAGAAAAATTCAATCTTCCACTTTTTACTAATCAATAATAGCTAAATATAATGTTCATTATCAGGATTAAGTTTGCCTCATTATTGTCGGGAGTCTAGAATATGTAAAAACATCATTTACAAAAATTTTAAGAAAAAAAAAAAAAAATAAATAAAATACATACCCAAACGTTATTCCTTACAGGACTTCAGGTTGAAGCTCTAATAGAAACTGAAAAAAAATACAAATGATTTACCTAAAAATGCTTACAAATAAGCTATAACACCACCTATCAAGTATCATAAAAACTAATCAACACACACGATTAAGTCTGGAGCGGTACAAATGCAGTAAAATATAATCACGAAAAATTTTAAACTACAATTTCAACATTTACAAATAAAATTCAACTTCAGTACAACTTTTATTTCTATTATATATATATATATATATATATATATATATATATATATATATATATATATATATATATATATATATATATATATATATATATATATATATATATATATATATATATATATATATATATATATATATATATATATATAGAGCTTGTGGGTGAATATTAATGGTCTAAATATTTACTCAACCTATATGGATAAGTTAATGTACTTTTTCAACACTTATGACATGGAAATAGTGATTATTATTAATTATTCCACTACACACACACACTATATATATATCTATATATATATATATATATATATATATATATATATATATATATATATATATATATATATATATATATATATATATATATATATATATATATATATATATATATATATATATATATATTATTATATATATATATATATATATATATTTTTTTTTTTTTTTTTTTTTTTTTTTTTTTTTTTTTTTATATATATATTATTTATATTTTAATATATATATATATATATATATATATATATATATATATATATATATATATATATATATATATATATATATATATATATATATATATATATATATATATATATATATATATATATATATATATATATATATTATACAAACCTTACATTTCTACCTTCTTAAAATGAGGTATGAAGTCATGGTGACATCAATCTGCAAAAATTAAAATTTAATAAAACACTTGGAAAAAATGGGAGCAATTCCCCTTTTTGCAATTTAATCAGATGTTTACAGCCAAGATCTGGTTTCATTGGTTCTCAATCGGTAATTCCAATTAAAATTCATCATTATATAAATTATACTCTATAGAAAATGTAATTTCAGAATTAATCAATCAATCTTTTTCACGTACCAATTTTATTTCTTTCTGGTTAATATTCTTCATAGCCAACTTTACCTATTAAAAAAAAAATTAACTATCTTAGAAAAAAAAATTTTTTTTGTAATCAATAGTAAAATATGTTCTTTATCAGGATTTAATTTTTACCTCATTTTTAAATAAGAAGTCTAGAATATGAAAAGACATCATTTACAAACAAACAAACAAAAAAAAATATATATATATATATATATATATATATATATATATATATATATATATATATATATATATATATATATATATATATATATATATATATATATATATATATATATATATATATATATATATATATATATATATATATATAAAAGCAAATCAGGAAACTAATTAGCATCAATATACTTCTATACTCTTGATACATGTAAGATTTAAATTATATTAAGCAAAAGACGATATATGAATTAGATTATCCAACACAAGGTATAAAAATTGCATCAATGGAAATTGTAGTACACAGGAGAAAAAATACATTACTATAAATTATTTTCAGTTTAAATCAGTAAAAAAATGCTACTTAAAACATGATAAAGGATGGCATGCTTTTAAAAAAAACAAATTTGAGTTCGATATTTAAAAATATATAAAATATAAAGTTAAAACTTACACTTCTATTCATTATATTGCTTCTTAAAGTGGTTTAGTTTCAAGTCATAGTAACATGATTCTGAAAAATTAAAATTTATTAAAAATAAACTCATGACAAAAAGGCAGTAACTTGTCCTTTCCCCCAATGTATCAGATTTTACAGCCAAAAGCTGGTTTCATTAGTTCTCAATCGGTAATTCCACAAAATTCATCAAGTATAAGTAAAGAGTGTTCTGAAGCATTCATAAACATTACTACCCAATAACAATTTCATATACACAAAATTCTAAGATTCTTTTGTAATTAACCACAACTTACTTCTATGAGAATTCTAACGCAAATTCTAGCTTCTTGATGTTAATCTGAAAACATCTTTTAAGAACTCGATCAATTACAGAAAAGCATCTTCGATCCAGTTGGTAACTTAAAATATCAAAAAGGAAAATTAAATAAAATGTGCATTAAAGTACAGAAATGAAATTGACTAATGACAACTATTCAGAGAGAGAGCAAGTAATTTTTGTCATAAAAAATCAAACACCTTGATCATCATGTACAACTAAATTAATGAAATTTTAGTTCAAATACAGAAATTAATTAACCAATATTTAACTTACTTTTTTTCCTTTCTTTTTCTGGTTATTCTTCTTCATGGCCAATTTCACCTCTGTAAAAAGAAAATAATTCTCAACCGTCCATTTCTCATTAATCAATAGCTAAATATGTTCATTATCAGGAGTGAGTTTTTACCTCATTTTCAAATAAGTAGTCTAGAATATGTAAAGACATTTATAAAAAAAATTTTTTCATATATATATATATATATATATATATATATATATATATATATATATATATATATATATATATATATATATATATATATATATATATATATATATTATATATAATATATATATATATATATAATATAATATATATAAATATAAATATAAATATAAATATAAATATATAAATATAAATATATAAATATATATATATATATATATATATATATATATATATATATATATATATATATATATATATATATATATATATATATATATATATATATATATATATATATATATATATATATATATATATATATATATATATATATATATATATATATATATATATATATATATATATATATATATATATATATATATATATATATATATATATATATATATATATATATATATATATATATATATATATATATATATATATATATATATATATATATATATATATATATATATATATATATATATATATATATATATATATATATATATATATATATATATATATATATATATATATATATATACAAACCTTTTCTCTCGACTTCCAATTGAAGGTTTAACTGAAAAATTGAAAAATAGTATCAAATTAGAGAAAAACAAATTGAACATATGCAAGAATATTTTTGAAATTATCATAAAAAAAACCAATCAACATACACGATTATGCCTGGGGCGGTATATTATAATCATGAAAATTTTCTAGAATTTCAATATTTTTAGAATAAAATTTTGTTTGTTAATTTCAAAAATAAAGCCCACAATCTAAATTCGTTCTCTGGTGTATATCAATAATGTGGTATTCTAGATATGTAGAAGTCATTAAAATACTAGGTTCAAATTTTACCAAAATCCCAACTGTGTGCTAAGGAAATAACATTTTTAAAGTACTATTTATTTTAGGTTTTAATCACAAATGGTGAAACTAATTTCCAGAGGAAAATTTTAAAACAAAATTAGTAAGTTCAAGTAAAAGCTCATAAAACCGTTGTAGAATTACGTTAAAAATTTTTTTTTAGCAAAAATCTTTATTACCAATTATATATATATATATATATATATATATATATATATTATATAATATATATATATATATATATATATATATATATATATATATATATATATATATATTTTTTTTTTTTTTTTTAAAAGTTCACATCTCACGGGCATTGCCCTATTCGAGGAGAGGAACTTTTCTAGGTAGTAGATACCTAGGATCCCGAAGTGGGATCGAACCGGCGCCCTCAAGCACGTGAGTCAATCACCCTACCGTTCGAGCCACGGTAGACGGCTATATATATATATATATATATATATATATATATATATATATATATATATATATATATATATATATATATATATATATATATATATATATATATATATATATATATATATAATCTACTTAAAAATATTAAAGGTGAATATCATTTAATTTGAATTAGTTCATCCTACTCGAAGTACAAAAATGCATTAAAGTAGAAAGGGTTGATAAATGAACAGAACAGAAGAAAAAAAAAAATTTCAAAAAATCTGTACTTAAAATATGGTTATGATGTCTTTTTATCTATAAATCTAAAAAATTCGTTGTTAGATATTTTATAATAGAAAAAATTTTTAAAACTTACGTTTCTACTCATTATACAAAGTATTGCTTCTTCAAGTGAGGTGGTTGCAAGTCAGTGACAACCTGAAATATTAATAAAATTTATTAAAGTCCTGACAAAAGAGTAGCAATTACTATTTTTCCCTTTCAATCAGATATTACAGCCAAAAGCTGGTTTCATTGATTATCAACCGGTAATTCCAAATAATTCATCACGTATAATCAACGTGTATAGCATTAAAACATTCAAAAAACACTTCTTTTTTTTACACACCACCACTCACGGGCATAGCCCTATTCAAGGAGGGGGTGCTAGAACAATAGAAGAGATAAAAACAACTCACACCTAACGCAAATTTCGCAGGTGAGCACAGACGTGGGTCTTAAAGGAATGGAGATTAAATTCAGCAGGAAACAGAAGATGGAAGAGAATTCCACAAAACAGAGGTGGCTGGAAAGGAGGAGGCACCACAGCGAACAAGCCTGGAGTTGCCTATGTCCACGCAAAATTGATGCGCGGACACTGCACCCCTTGTGCTGCGAGGACGCCGTAAAGGTGGAGGTACACGGGTGGATAGTTCCCTCGAGCATTTGCCGCTGTAGTACCTATAGAAAAGAGATAATTGGAGTAACTGCGAGGAAGAAAAAAATTCTCGCAGTCTAAACAGAACTCCCAGCTTCTTTGAGGCCGCCCGAGCAACCATTGTGATGTGAGGTTTCCAAGACATTTTTTTGTTTATGTTAAGGCCAAGAATATTTATATTGTCAACAGGAGAGACGGGAGAACCGTCGAAAGAAATAGAAAAGTTAGGAGGTGTCTTTGAGAGGGAGATTTCTAGAAGTTGAGTTTTTAAAGAGTTGAATTTCACAAGGTTGAGACGACCCCACTGGGAAATTCTATCCAGATCAGCAAGAATGGAATCGGAAAGATGAAGACGAGAGGCAACTCTAGATGCAAAGGAAGGAGCAGATTTGAAATGAGTAGAAGAATGGAGGGTTGAGTCATCGGCATATGAATGGACAGGGTTAGATGAACAGCTAAGAAGATCATTAATGAAAAGAGTAGGAGATAAGACAGAACCCTGAGGAACACCACTATTGATAGGAAAGGAAGAAGTCGCTCCATCAACAACAGCTGAAATGGAGCGATTAGAAAGAAAGCTAGACATAAGCAAAGAGAAGGAGGAAACCCAAAAAAGGGGAGCTTGGAAAGCAGTGACGCATGCCATACCCGGTCAAATGCCTTAGATATGTCAAGCGCCACCACACAAGTCTCCCCATGATCCCTAAGGGCAGAAGACCATAAATCTGTGAGATAGGAAAGTATATCACCAGTAGACCTCGAACGTCGAAAGCCATACTGATGATCAGAAAGAAGGGAATGAGATTCCAGATGATCCAAGAAGTGAGAGTTGAGAAGGGTTTCAAAGATCTTAGACAGAATACAAGTGAGAGCTATAGGGCGATAGTTAGAAGGATTAGAGCGGCTACCCATTTTCGGAATAGGCTGGACCAATGCGTACTTCCAACACTGAGGGAAAGTATTAGTATTGAGGCATAGAGGGTAGAGTTGAACGAGGGGAGGATCAAGCTCAGAAGCACACTCCCTTAAAACTCGAGGAGGAATGCCATCCGGGCTGCTTGCCTTCCTTACGTTCATAGATTTCAGAAGCCCATGCACCTGATCAAATGTAATCACAGGACCTCTGAGAGGAGAAGGAGGAGGAGGGTTTTAAATGATTTTAAATGAGTGGAAGAATGGAAAGTTGTCATTGGCATAAGAATGAACAGAGTTAAAAGTGGAGCAGAGATCATTGATGAAAAAAAAGTTGGAGATAGAACAGAACCTGGAGAAACACTACAATTTACAGAAGTGAAAGAGGTCACTCCACTGACAAGTGCTGATATGGAACGATCTGAGTGAAAACTAGACATAAGCAAAGAAAGAAACCCAAAGAAAGGGAGTCTAGAGAGTAGTGACACATGCCACACCTGGTCAAAAAGCCTTGGAAATGTCAAGCGCCACTACATAAGACTTTCCATAATCCCTAAGAGCAGACCATAAATATTAAGATAGGAAAGTGTGTCACCAGCAGGCCTCGAAAGCTGTACTGATGATCTGAAAGAAGAGACTCCAGATGATCCAGCAAATAAATTTCAAAGATTTTAAACAAAAGTGAGAGCTATTGGATGATAGAGAGATCAGAGTGGCTACCCTTCTTCAGGATCAGCTGAACAAAAATATTCTCACTATTAGAATTTCAATGTAGAATATCCAGTTTAAAAAGAATGCATGGCAAGTCAGTCATGAATAACTTTCTTGAAAAGCACTGAAGTTCAGAATGTGTGTGTGTGTTGTTGAACAAATGCTGAGAAGTTTCAAAGCTATGGGAACACACGTCAATTGAAATGCATTTTCTGAAATATCTACTTTTCCTGAAAATTGTGAAGACTACCGTGAGGAGCAAAGGGAAAGGTTGCATCATGACATTCGCAAAATGGAAGTAAGATATCCAAGATGGGACTAACATCTTAGCTGTATAATACCATTGGTCTTTGAAGAGAGATTTGCCTTGTGAAATACACACAAAAACATTCTTCAAAAACTTTTATTTTTTGTTTTCATATATAATGTTTAAATATTTTTGAATGATTACTGATTATTAATTTCCTTCATACTATTTTTTTATTTTTTGATAGATTTTTAAAGTACAAAAAATTAATTGGAAAAAAAAAAATTTCTGACCCAATTGAGAAAACATTTTCAAATTCAAATTCAAGGATTCAACTCTAAAAATCTCAACATTTTTCTTTTTAAAATGAAGACATTACTTATGTCTCAAACTCTTAGCAACCTAGAATTCTTGACTGTTAATCAATAAGTTAATGAAAAACATATGAATGTTGCCTTGCATATGCCTTTGTAATACCTACACTTAAGTGAATACTCTGCAAAATATTTATCAAAATTGGTAGATACATATGAATTTTTAGACCAGCTTGTGACTAGGCCTGAATTTTAGACCAACTTATGACTAAGCCTAACCGGCAGCTTTGTAGTGTGTTTGGGTACATTGCATGTGTTCTTTGAAATTCAAGCGTGTTGTAAAATAATAAACTTTAGTTCAGTTTACTAAATATATATGGAGGCTTAAGTTTTTTTTTTTATCTTTGCATAAATGAACAGATTTTTGCATGCATTAGTATTAGATTGTGTGATTTGACTGGGACAGTCTCGATAGGAAAGTGCAGTTTCTATTTTTCTCATTTTCTAATGTAAAAAGGTAGGTGTTAAAACAAGAACAGAGTTAATTTATGAACATTTGTCTAAAGAAAAAGACAACTGTCAAACCCACAATATTAGCTCTACTTGATGAAAAAGATGAAATAAAATTAATGCTTAATGAGGAAATTCAAAACTAAAAACAAAAGAAAGCAACACATTCTTTTCAGATTCAGAAAGTCATGAAGATCAGTGTTGTCCACCTCTTCCTAATATCAGAGAAAAGAAAAAAAAACATTTAAAAGGACTCATTTTGCCTTTTGTGAATACTTTTATAAAATGTTACACAAATCTGAAAATAAATAATGTAGCGAATTACTTTTCCTCTCTACTTATGGAAAGAATATCAACAAAAACAGATGACCCTATTCATTGTGGAAACAGAATAACTCCAAATATTTTTGCATAGCTACTTCAAGGCTAAAAAATATAAGTTCAAAATTACATGAAAATCGATTTCAAAGTTTCTTGAATATATATATATATATATATATATATATATATATATATATATATATATATATATATATATATATATATATATATATATATATATATATATATATATATATATATATATATATATATATATATATATATATATATATATATATATATATGGTTAGATCTAACAAATTAGTTCAACCTAACCTGGACTTAAAGGGCAAAACTACACCTAATGGCCAGAAATAGACCTAACCATTGCTTTTTAAGTTTTGCATGTAATATTTTATGTATTGCTTCTATATACTATATATATATATATATATATATATATATATATATATATATATATATATATATATATATATATATATATATATATATATATATATATATATATATATATATTTTTTTTTTTTTTTTTTTTTTTTTTTTTTTTTTTTTTTTTTTTTTTTTTTTTTTTTTTTTTAATGGTTAATCCCTGTTAATTTTGTCGACCCAGACACAGGTGAACACACAACTCATAGAATGTTTGTGGCGTGATGCACGAGCCAGTGTTCCAAGATACGGCAATACAAAACTTTCAGACATTTTACAGAATTTAAAAAAAAAAAAAAATATTAATTGAGTTGCAATTAATCATTTATATAAGCCATAATTATACAGGTAAAGAAATAAATATGGTAATTCGATCGGGCACGAACCTCTCTAGTTTTCACTATATTGAAAATATAAAGTCAAAAAATGTTTAAATGTATTCTACACACACTTTTCTTTCACGAGTAATAAAAAAAAATAAAAACTATGCTGCAAAAATGAAATCAACTGTCTTAAAACTCCTATAAAACATTTTTAACAAGTGTTTCCATTTTCTATATATATATATGAGAAAATAGAATTAAATAGCAAAGTAAATATATATATATTTTGTTCTATACAAAACTTTGTAAAGTAAATCGAATAAGTTTTCTTCACTTTCACATAAAACTAAAAATGAATTAAGTGTATTTTTACATTATTGCATTCAACAACATATAATTTAGACGAAGCTATGCTCAACCTTAGACTATCATTGATATGATTGGCCTTTTCAATAGCCTAATAGGCTGTGCTTTATCTAATTTCCAGTGTGTGTGTTTGTATAGGAACATAGGAAAATAGAGACAGAGAAGCCACAAGGGCCTATTGAGACTATCCCAGCCCAAACAAATAATAATACATACATGCACAAAAGACTAGGTCTATCCCATCCCTAGTTATCAGTTCATTCATGCAAAGATGAAAGTAAAACTAAGCCCAATTATACATGTAATATTCAATGAACCATCACCCACTACCAAAAAAACAGCCATTAGGCTTAGTCATAGGTTAATCTGTTGATCTAGGTATCTGTTTGTGTAGGTGTATGTTTGTTATATTTTTTAGAAGAGTTTATCCCCCCATATAATGTAATGTTACATGTGTGAATTTTGTAAAAACAAAAAATCCTTATTACTTTCTACATATATATATATATATATATATATATATATATATATATATATATATATATATATATATATATATATATATATATATATATATATATATATATATATATATATATATATATATATATATATATATATATATATATATATATATATATATATATATCACCACCACCATAATATTGATATATAAACATAATCAATACAAATTTTTGACATTTGTATTATTTACCTTTCATTTATGCCAGTTATTATTATTATTATCATTTAGTTTTCTAGCTTACTTAGTTCAACTTATTAACCTGAACGACCAAAGTTTGCTGTGTGATACAGGCCTAACTGATAGATAGAATGTTGCCATGGACATACAGGCCTACCTCCGTATTACATATATATATATATATATATATATATATATATATATATATATATATATATATATATATATATATATATATATATATGGTGTAACACGGCAGTAGGCCTGTATGCCACAGCAATGTTCCATCAATCAGTTAGGCCTGTATCACACAGCAAACTTCGGTCATTCAGGTTATAAGTAACAGTATGCTAGAAAACTAAAATAAAAATAAATAAATAATAATAATAGGCATAAGTGATGTGAAAGCTAAATATATTTCAATAAATTTGCATTGATATATCAATATTTCCATATATTCAAAGGTTGTATTATAGTACAGTGCAGAAAAATAACTCAACAGTCGAAGGACAAATATAGCAACCTGGTATTCAATTGGTTTTGGTATTTTTGTACAAACAAAGGCCAGTCGAAGAACAGTTGCTTTACCATTCAGAGTAAAAATCAGTTTTTTTTTTAATAGTTTCTTTTTATAATGTATTTATATTACTCATCCGTAAAAGAAAAGTATGTGTAGAATGTATTCAAACATTTTGACATTTTCAATTTGCCAGATCAAATTACCATAAATATGTATGTGTGAATTTGTTTCAATCGAACTAGCAACACATAGTACCACACACACCATATATATATATATATATATATATATATATATATATATATATATATATATATATATATATATATATATATATATATATATATATATATATATATATATATATATATATATATATATATATATATATATATATATATATATATATATATATATATATATATATATATATATATATATATATATATATATATATATATATATAGCCTGAAATAACATGTCCTATGGTAAATGTTAAGTCATCTGACCTTCAATATATGGAAATAATATAAAAAGGCAAATTTCTTTACATTATGTAGCTTGCATTTCATTTATGCCTCTTATTATTTAGTTTTCTAGCATACTTAGTTCAACTTATCATAACCTGAACTGAAGTTTAATGTGATACAGCAGGCCTAACATAGATGGAACATTGCTATGGTATAAAGGCCTACTGTTGTATTATACTATATATAAAATATAAAAAAAATAAATATATATATATACACCAATCTATAGAGCAAATTAAAAATATCTCAACATTCTTAAAACAAAAAAGTACAACTTATCACTAAGAAATTACAAGCTATACAAAAATTTGAAACTGGTGAAGTTAGTTCAACCTTGTAGTGAGAAACTCTACAAAAAGAATTCCATTACTATCAGCTACACAATTACCATAAGGTTTTACCTTAGTGGTCTTCAGACCAAAATTAAGCTTTGTTTAATGCATTTACTTTAACTATGCGGCTTCAACATATTAGAAAGAATCCTCACCCACACATTACAAAAAATTTTACCTAACCAGGTAAAAAAAAAAATGAAAAGGAGCAACCACATGCCTGCATTTCCCATTAATAAAATTAAAATTCATCCTTTCAAACAGTAGTTTTGCCTAAAGTATTATACGCCTATTTTCAAATATAATGATTTTCTATATAATTACACAATTTAACAAGGCTAAATGCTAAAATTTTAACTTAGCCAATTTGCTCTAAGTTAAAAATACCGACCACGTGTTATAAAATGGCGTATTTTAAATACATGTATAGTACAGATATATTTACTTTTAGGTACATGGTTAGGTTCGAAAGCACATGACCAACGTATATTCAATTAACAAAAATGCATATTTTCGTTATAATTGAAACATAAGCTCAAATGAAATAAAAACCAATATTTACCTTCCACTTCAAAATTTAACTTCTTCTCCAAACAACCGGTGAACAAGTGATAGCAACGAAAAATTTTAAATTCACTAGATACAGTTAAAAGCAGTGTTACCAGAATAGCATAGTTCAAATGAACATACATAAATATCAAAATTTCACTACATTTTCCAACCGACATCATGGAAGAGAAAGGTTAATTGAAATGGGAGAAATAAAGACTGGGAGTTAATGAAGAAATATTTAACAAGAAAAGGAAGAAATATTTAATGATATTCGTTCATTTTTCTGGGATTAGTAAAACAAATATCAAAAACCTATAAGATTTTCCTACTGAATGTAAATTAACAATAATACAGCAAAGCATGTGCATACACACACACACACACACACACACACACATATATATATATATATATATATATATATATATATATATATATATATATATATATATATATATATATATATATATATATATATATATATATATATATATATATATATATATATATATATATATATATATATATATATATATATATATATATATATATATATATATATATATATATATATATATATATATATATATATATATATATATATATATATATATATATATATATATATATATATATATATATATATGAATTATTGTAAAATTTTGGGTTCAGGTCCCTTAACATAAATTTTCCTCAGTGATGTGACAGCTCCAATAATAACAAGAATTTTGTCCTAAACAAAGTGTATGATGTATGCTTAGTCTATAAAATTTAAATATATTTTAAAAATAGTAATGAACACAATAAAATATTCCTTAAAATTAAAACTAGAACTGAAATTTTGTTTCCAAGATATTTAACTTGGAGAGATGCTTTTACAGTAAAACGAAATTAAGATAAATATTTAAGATGATAAAGGTAATCTAAAGAAAGGCCAAAGTAAGATAGACTTCCATCCAAGACCCAGAACAGGAACCTCCAAACTTTGTAAACAAATTGTTTTTGCATTATTAAGTATAAATAAGAAATTATAACAATAAATAAAACATCTAAAGCAACTTGATCAATATTATAAAGGTCAAACAACAATAAAAACTATATTATATACTTTCGCTATTCATATATTAGTCTATTGTATGTGTTTTCCTTTATATTTTAGTTTCCATTAATAATGGAGAAATTAAATTAAATTCTTCATAATTTTATATCGATGATTTTTCGCCAACAGGTTTTTTTCATTTTTTCCTTATAGTATCATCAAAGTTTACTTTGGTATCACTGGCACACTGCTACTTCGGGCGCTGCCTCCTTCAGGCATCTAACTTCAAACTTTTGCATCAGCTTCAGAGAAAATCGAGTGGTTTTTACAATATTTCAAAAAGTGATCATTTTTATATTTTCTCTTAAAACAAAGAATTCAAGCCAATTTTGTGGGTAAGTTGAGGTATTTTATTTTCCTTAAATTAACTTTCAAATAAATCCCTTACTCTACTTCTACCGTCCTTAAATATATAACTGTATATTTAGAAACTTCAAGAACTAACATTTTTCAAAACCAAATCATAGTAAGTGTCCTAGATTATTTAATTGTATTCTTAATTCAACAATTCACTTTCAGTTCGAAGAATGCTTGAATTTATAGTTCAAGTTTCAACGCTCTGAATAATCTTTTAGGACTTACTATTGAAAGTTTTCCTTTGCAAATTTTTAGTTTCTCTTGTCTATTATTATTATTATTATTATTATTATTATTATTATTATTATTATTATTATTATTATTATTATTATTATTATTATTATTATTATTATTATTATAATTATTGCAATTCTCGCCAGGCTCTAAGTCAATTTCGAGTATATCCCACGCATAATAAAAGCTGATAGGTAATTGTTGGCTTAGCTTAGTGCTCGTTGAAAATTATAGGTTTCGGTTTTTTTAATAGATTTTGTAAGCCTAAATAAGCTATATAAGTCCTACAATATTTGTAATTAAAAGTCTCTACCTTTAGCATGTGTATTCTTTCTTAGTGTTAGACTACATGCTAAATTGTTTTCAAAGAAAAATAGTAGTTGACTAAGCTAAGATAATTCTAGTCAACAGAATGTAAACCATAATAAAAAATAAAAATATTTTTATTTTTAAATCAGAATTTTTATTTTATTTTGTAAATAACGTCACTGTCTTCATATTTTTAAGTTCAAAATATCATATGAGATATTAAGAAAAGGAAAAAAATTAAAATTATTTAATATTAAATTTAGGTATTTTAATAGGCTGGGAGAAAAAAATTAATCAACGTCCAACGAAATTTTTTGATAAATTATTGAACCCCACAACAATGCTCTACATTTGAGTCCTGGCTTTAGATATTAACCGTAAAAGTCGGGTGAGGTATATAAAATGTATTAATTTTAAAATTTCAATATGTTTTTAATTAATTTAATTATTAATTTTATTTATTTTGCAAGCTGTACGAGTAAGACCAAAGTTTACACTATATTATTGTAAACCTTAGTAAGATCGCGACCGTGACGCAATAACCCTTATTAATCACAAATTTCATTTAATTAAAAAAAAATAAAAAATAAGGATAAGCTATCTAATATATATGAATATAAATTTTTTCAAAAAAAGTTTATTGTAGTTAACTTGTTCCATAGAATTATGCAGAACTGTAGATGCAAATAAAAAAAAAAGAACCAAAGAGAATATAAAGCATTATGATTGAAATGTGCCAGCATTCAACAATCTATCACAATTTTTTTTTTCCAAGATGAAATTTTCTATTTTAATAAATGATTTAATTTTACCAATTTACTTACATTTAATATTCTATTGAAAGCTTTAACTGTCTCTATTTTCTTATTTTCTAATTATAGAAATCGTTTTGTTTCTTCAATATTTGTGCTGAAAGTTCCAATGCTAAAAAAAAAAAACATTTATTTTTATATTTTAATATTTATCTTAATAATATAAAAGTATAAATTAACTAAAAACATAGAACTATAACAAAATTTTAAGAAAAATAATATAATATAGTTTGCTTTTTTTTAAATTTAAAATTTAAAATACGATTAATTGGTCCTATCAGTCTCATTTTCATAATTTTAATATAAATAAAGTTTAAAAAAGCTTGAACTCTTTTGAAAATTACAACTTAAATAACTTGCTTAATTAAGCTAATTAACTAATTATATTCACTTATTTACTAATTAGCTATTACTTAGGCTAACAAGCTTACTAATAAAAAGACATAACTAAAAAAAATCAATAACATAAAAATAAATAAAAAAATCATGATTTTTTTAAATTTGAAAACCCTGGTGTAAACTCAAGTAACCCTTAAGAACATTAGAAAATAAAGACAGTGTAAGCCACATGACTAACTAAGTCCAAAAATGTTACATTAGCTATTTCTAATTTTTTTAAAGTTTCAAATTCTTCAGTATACCAAATTTTTAAAAAATGTTAAATTAGCCATTTTCAAGTAGTTATTTAATCTATCAAATTCTTCAATAAATTTAGGCCTATTATGTGAATCTTTAAATTTTAAATTTTCGATATTTCAAGCAATTTTTAGGCTGTATCTAGCATCTTTAAATTTCTATTTTAGTTTGGCAAATTAGGTCATCCACATTTTCAAAATTTCAGTCATTCTCTGGCTATGTTGGGCATCTTCAAAATTTAAAAATTTTATTTGTATTATGCAGAGGTGGGCATTCAGCAATTTAAGCCGCAATTCCGAAATTCCACAATTGCGGGCTAACAAAAAAAATAAATTGCGGAATTGCGATTGAGGTAATTTTCAAAAATCTGCGGAATGCCAAAAATTTATGGTCCGCAATCGCAATTTTCCAAAAAACCAATGAAATTTCCGGAAAATTTAGGAATATTCTTGAAATGTGGAGAAACTTCTAGATTAGCCATAACTAGTACTAGTCATTTCTAGTATAGTGTAGATTAGCTTGCTGTAACTGGTTAATCATTTTAATCAATTATTAAATTAATAATTCATATCGTGTAGTAATTAATTGTAGTAATTAATTTTGTGTTTCCTGAAAATAGGGTAATAGTCTTCCACTAAAGGTGAATTTTTGTAGCAATTATTGGCGTTCTTATGTATATTTATGTTATTTCCTTCACACCATTCGATTTGTTTTCTTAAATTTACATATTAATTTTTAATTGGCTAAAAATCAATTTAATTATTTAGGTTATTTCCAAATGGCAAGACATGAGTAACTACTTGGCAATTTTCTTCCACTTTAAAACCTGCTGAGCACTGTTTTCCGCACGTCTTTTAAGCTTCAGTGTTTTCAACCGGAGGTTCTGTTCAATTCCATTTACTTCGTTCAGCATTACCTCCTTGTTGTTTAAATTTACTTCCATTATTATTATATGAGGTTTGATAGAATTCATTTGTTTGCTGCAAGTTCTCATTTAACATGTAATTTGTCTTCACGTCAAGAGTGAGTGCCCCTTATAGGAATTTATATATATATATATATATATATATATATATATATATATATATATATATATATATATATATATATATATATATATATATATATATATATATATATATATATATATATATATATATATATATATATATATATATTAGCATATTACAGTATTAATTTCAGAGATAAATAAATTCGTGTATACGTATTACAGAAAAAAAGGAAAAATATTTAAAATTTACCTATTTCGAATTTGTTGTATGAGGAAACTGAGGTCAGTGTAATAGTATTTATGATTTATTCCAAATGACTAAGAATTCAAAAAATATACATTTTGAATTATTATGTCATTAAATGAGAGAGTTTAAAGGTATAATACTGTAAATAAAACTGACCTAGATAATATCAGTAGCTTGATTAGGAAAAGCTAGTTTCAAATTTTGTTGAAAAAAAAAATGATTTAATAGTAAATTGAAACTCGATTTGCTGGATAAAACTCCTCTAGAATTTGTTCTAAAATTTCAGGGAATCATTTATATAATAAAACTCATTCTTTTAAAAACAATCCTTAAGTGTTATCCACTATATATATATATATATATATATATATATATATATATATATATATATATATATATATATATATATATATATATATATATATATATATATATATATATATATATATATATATATATATATTTTTTATGTCTCCTCCGGTGGGCAAAGGCCAGGAGGCCTACCAAATTCCACCGGAGTTGGGAAAGGTCTATAATCATGGTCGATGGTGGCCGACGTGTCCAGACACACGGCGTTTGAAAGTATGCAAGTCAAAGGAAGTTGGGAAAACAGATGAAGGGAGTGTGTTCCAGACTTTACCAGTAGAGTATATGTAAGACTGAGCATAGCGGTTAAGTCTGGGGTCGGAGAGTTGGACAGAGAAAGGATGAGAATGTGTAGAAAGGCGTGTCGCACGAGCTCTTCTCAATGGAGGAGGTATGCAACGAGAGAGTTCAGAAGAGCAGTGTCTGTTGTAATAGCGATAGTAAAGAGAGAGTGACGCAACAATTCGACGGGCAGAAAGAGATTGAAGAGAGTTAGTAAGAGTAGGAGAGTTGATGAGACGAAATGCCCTTGACTCCACCTTCTCTAAGAGAGCTGTATGTGTGGAACCACCCCAGATGTGCGAAGCATACTCCATACAGGGACGAACAACACCCCTATACAGAGCAAGCAACTGGGGTGGCGTGAAGTAATTCTGAAGGCGCCTCAGAACACCCAACCTCTTAGAAGCTTGTTTAGAAAGAGAAGTAATGTGATCTTTCCAAGAAAGATCACGAGAAAAAGAAACACCAAGAATATTAAGGACAGATGAAGGCTTGAGTTGTGTGTTTTCGAAGAAGATATCATAGTTGTGTGGAAGATTGTGTCGAGTGGAGAGATGGAGGAACTGAGTTTTTGAGGCATTGAAAACAACTTTTTTTCTCTGCCCCAATTTGAAATACGGGAAAGATCAGAGGTTAGTTGTTCCAAGGCTACCCTTCTCGAGTCTATCAACTGCTGTTGGGTGGGACGTTTTTCAAAATGGAAGGAATAATGAAGGGTGGAGTCATCAGCATAGGAGTGGATAGGAGATGAGGTGATGGAGAGAAGGTCATTAATGAAAGAGTAGAAAAAGTGTTGGTGATAGTACAGAACCCTGAGGAACACCACTATTAATAGATTTAAAGGATGAACGGTGGCCGTCTACAACAGCTGCTATAGAACGACCGGAAAGGAAATTAGCGAGAAGATCACAGAGAGAAGGATAGATACCGAAAGAGGGAAGTTTAGAAATCAAAGCTTTGTGCCAGACTCTATCGAAGGCTTTCGATATGTCCAGCGCGACAGCAAAAGATTCACCGAAATGCCGAATAGCGGAGGACCAAGATTCAGAGAGAAGGGAAAGAAGATCACCTGTAGAGCGTTTCTTACGAAAGCCATACTGGCGATCAGAGATAAGATTAGAAGAATTGAGATGCTTCCAAATCTTCCTGTTAAGGATAGATTCGAAAACTTTAGAGAGAACGGAGGTCAAAGAAATAGGACGGTAGTTGGAGGGTTGAGAGGGGTCCCCTTCTTCGGCACAGGTTGAATGAGCGCACGTTTCCAGCAAGAAGGGAAGGTTGAAGTAGATAGACAAAGACGAAATAGTTTACCGAGGCAGGGTGCAAGCTCGGAAGCACAAGTTTTGAGAACCACAGGAGGAATACCATCAGGACCGTACGCCTTCTTAGTATTAAGCTCAGAGAGAGCAGAAATGACATCTTTAGAAGAAATTCTAATTTTAGGCATAATTGAGTTAGAGGGGTTGAAGGAGGAGGAATAGCTCCGGAATCGTCTAAGGTTGAATTAGAGGCAAAAGTTTGAGCAAAGAGTTCAGCTTTAGAAGAAGTAGCAGTTGTATATATATATATATATATATATATATATATATATATATATATATATATATATATATATATATATATATATATATATATATATATATATATATTATTATAATATATATTAATATATATATATATATATATATATTATAGTTAGTAGTTTATGGTTGAAGTTGCTTAGATGGTAGGCATAGGAAAAATAATGAAGGCTTGATGGTGTTCTTAATTTTTATACACAAAAATAATGATTCTGAATGGTTCAACAAGAACAAAAGCATGAACAATGACAAAAACCCTATCTGAAACATGATAGGCAAAAATAAATATGTGTCCACATGAATATCACAACACACATCCCTGACACTATCCCACAATAGCATCAAGGATTCGCATTGTGGTCATTCACATCAAATGCAAATATTAAAATATATAAAAAAAATGGAGAGTAATTTGACATACTATATATATTATATATATATATATATATATATATATATATATATATATATATATATATATATATATATATATATATATATATATATATATATATATATATATATATATATATATATAGACAGAGGTGGGCAGTAAACGCGTTACATGTAACGGCGTATACGTAATGTATAACGAGTAACGGTAACGCTTCAAAGGGTTTTAAAATGTAACGCTGTAACGGTAACGCTACCCCATTTTTACAAATTATAACGGGTTTTTCCGTTACTCGTTACTCGTTACATCCTACACACGAAACTCCACTGTGTTGACATTTTTGTTTATTTTTATGGAAACGAATTTTAATTTTTAAAGATTTTTAAATATATATAATATATATAATATATATATATATATATATATATATATATATATATATATATATATATATATATATATATATATATATATATATATATATATATATATATAATTCTATCTAAAAATTTTGAAACTCTTCTCAACTCTCATTTCCTGATCATTTGGAGTCTCATTCTCTTCTTTCTGATCACACCAGTATGGCTTTCGACGCTCGAGGTCAACTGGTGACATACTTTCCTATCTTACTGATCTATGGTCTTCTGCCCTTAGGGACTTGGGGAGTCTTGTGTGGTGGCGCTTGACATATCCAAGGCTTTTGACCGGGTGTGGCATGCGTCACTGCTCTCCAAGCTCCCCTCCTTTGGGTTTCCTCCTTCTCTTTGCTTACTATTGTCTAGTTTTCTCTCAGATCGTTCCATTTCGGCAGTTGTAGATGGAGCGACCTCTTCTTCCTTTTCTGTCAACTGTGGTGTTCCTCAGGGTTCTGTTTTATCTCCAACCTTATTCTTACTTTTCATTAACGATCTTCTCCACTGCACTTCTAACTCTGTTCACTCTTATGCTGATGATTCAACTCTGCATTCTTCTACTCATTTGAAATCTGCTCCCTCTTTTGCTTCTAGACTTGCTTCTCGTCTTCAACTTTCCGATTCCATTCTTGCCGATCTGGATGGGATTTCCCGGTGGGGTCATAGCAACCTTGTAAAATTCAACTCTTTAAAAACTAAACTTCTTCACATCCCTCTCAAAAACACATCCTAACTTTCCTATCCTCTTCGATGGCTCTCCCGTCTCACCTGTAAATAACATTAACATTCTTGGTCTAAACATAAACAACAAACTGTTTTGGAAACCACATATTACAATGGTTGCTAAGAAGCTGGGAGTCCTGTTCAGATTGCGAGAATTTTTTTCTTCTGAGCAGTTACTCCAAATATATAAGGGTCTTATTCGTCCTTAAATGGAGTACTGTTCTCACATTTGGGAGGGCTCCGGCTCCTCCTCTCTTCTGGATAGGGTTGAGTCAAAAGCTAAGAGATTAATAAACTGTCCCCTACTTTCAAACTCACTTGACCCTCTGTCTCTGCGACGTGACGTTGGCGCTATCTCTTTTCTACAGGTACTACAATGGCAGGTGCTCGAGGGAATTGGCCTCTCGCATTCCTCCACCGTTGCGTCGTCCTCGTTGCACAAGGGGTGCCCTGCTTTCGCACCAATTTTGTGTGGACGTAGTAAATCGCAGGCTAGCCCGTTGTGGTACCTCCTTCTTTCTAGCCACCTCTATTCTGTGGAACTCTCTACCATCATTTATTTTTCCTCCTGTATTTAATCTTCCACTCTTCAAGGCTTCCGTCTGCGCCCACCTGAGGGCTGTGTGTTAGGTATGTGTGTGTGTGTTTGAATGAGCTTTGTGCATGTGTGTGTGTGCCCCCTCCTTGAAAAGGGCTCTGCCCGTGAGTGGTGGCGTTCTGTAAATATATATATATATATATATATATATATATATATATATATATATATATATATATATATATATATATATATATATATATATATATATATATATATATTAAGTTACTATAAATAAAATCCTTATGTCTTCCTTTTTTAATTTTATTTATGCTCAATATGGTTACTGAAAATTATTATCATTTATTATTAAGTGATTAACTATGTTTAAATAGATCTTAATTATTACTATTATTATTATTATTATTATTATTATTATTATTATTATTATTATTATTATTATTATTATTATTATTATTATTATTATTATTATTATTATTATTATTATTATTATAATTACCTAACTTTACAATACATTATTACTGTCAATTTTTTTCAATATTTCCATTATCATTATTAAAATTAATAATATCTACTCTTAATACTTTGCATACCGGCCAATAAAATTAAACAATGTTGAAAGAAGATCGGCTACCTAGGGTTTAAAGTGAAGCACAATTCAGATAATCTTCTACGTTTATTAAAAAAATAAATTATAAAAAAATTTCAAATATGGATAATATTGCATCACTAAATTCCATAAATGTATATCATTTATTGCACTAAACTTATATAATGAAACTTAAAATATATATAACAATTTTAAAAACTATATTTATATTATTTGGTCAATGATAGTAATATAAATTGCACTTTTTGAATAAAAGTTTAAAAACTGTTAGTTAATCCAATGATTTAATCGTCAGCAGTAAATATGTATACATATGATCATGTACGAAAACTGTAAACTAAATAATTAAGCCCGAAACCTGACCAAAAGTAACGCGTTACATGTAACGGCGTTACATTTAACGCGTAACGGTAACGCTTCAAAGGATTTTAATATGTAACGATGTAACGGTAACGCTACGCTACACCTTTTCTCTCAAGTAACGAGTAACGGTAACGCTACCCAATTTCATGTAACGATGCCCATCTCTGTATATATATATATATATATATATATATATATATTATATATATATATATATATATATATATATATATATATATATATATATATATATATATATATATATATATATATATATATATATATATATATATATATATATATATATATATATATATATATATATATATATATATATATATATATATATATATATATATATATATATATATATATATATATATATATATATATATATATATATATATATATATATATATATATATATATATATATATATATATATATATATATATATATATATATATATATATATATATATATATATATATATATATATATATATATATATATATATATATATATATATATATATATATATATATATATATATATATATATATATATATATATATATATATATAATAATAATAATAATAATAATAATAATAAAGATATAAAATAATACCTAGTGTCAGCATGGTATTAACCAGAGAAGGAAGCAGACTTCACTGATGACTGGTATTTATCCTGCAGTGTATATGTTCAAGCAGCACCTTCTGATGTGATAAGGATACCCTGAAGAACACTGTGCAGGTAAGAAAAAAGGATATAAACAAAAGGAATGCAAACTAAAATCCTTTGCAATGGACAATACTAACAAAACAAGAAAATAACAAGATGTAAACTATGGCTAGGCTTAGTTCCTTTATATTTCTACTCGACATTATCTAGAGCATTTTCTTTATAAACGGTTAATTCCACTATTCTTCTGCTCTGATTTTCTAGGTATTTCTTCTTCTCGTGACCTTCCTGAAAGAATCACACTGTCTTTCTCAATAAACTTCCTAGACTTTTTTTTTTGAGGCGCCATCAAAACTTTTAACCAACTCAGTTACTAGCTAGCTCTATAAGAAGGGAGTCGTTCTCCACATGTGTAGACTTGTACAATTTCACACTCTATTTATCAGGTCTCTCAGAACGTAAATCGAAATAAGGTAGTGGTTTTTCTCCAGCTCTCGTTCAAACTATGTAACAATATATATAATTTTGATAGTCGAAAGAGGAAACTATAAAATTTTGAGAGTTGTGAGCTGCATTACGATTCTTGAGAGTTTAATCTGGAATCCGTGTCTAACGTTCCTTATTCCGACTCAGATCCCATGATAATATTTTAATTTTTTATAACTAACTTTAATATTTGAATCTTCCGTCTTTTCAGCAGCTATTTCGCAATTCCGCAATTTTTGTTTGCGAATTCCACTATCACAATTCAGAAATTTTTTCGGCTTCGCCAGTCCGCTACTACAATTCCGCTATCGCATTTCCCCAAATTAATTTTTTTTGTCCATTAATGAAGTCCACAAAAGTTCATTAACATTTCTTGGGAGTTAAAAACATAATTTCTAATAAATTATCTTACAATTTAATTGAATTTATATATTTAATTTATTTATTATTATTTATTATATATGTTTTAATTTATATATTTTATTATTTTTATGTTTTAATTTATTTTTTATTTTTATAATTTAATAATAAATTTTTATATTTTATATAGTGTAATAAATTATCAATATTTTATATAACATTGTTATATGTATGAATATTATATAAATAATATAAATATATATATATATATATATATATATATATATATATATATATATATATATATATATATATATATATATATATATATATATATATATATATATATATATATATATATATATATATATATATATATATATATATATATATATAAAGTTTATGTGCTTTAAAGGCAACATGGTTTTATTGGAATTTAATCATTTATGTAATATTAGAAAGTATTTGGTAATACATAATTATTATTTATTACAGAATCTGATCTAACGTAACCTATTTTTGCATAATCTGACCTAACCTCACTTAATTATACAATCTCGTCATCATTGTTGTTGTCCTCCTCCCTTTGACACAGCCACTTACCTTTGAAGAGGTGCATATTCCCACTGACGAACACCAGCTTCTCAAAGTTCTCATCAGTCAGGGATGATCTCTTGGGTCTGAGGATATCATAATGCAAGCTGAATAATCTTTCTACAGTAGCGGAGTTACACTTGATGAAGAGATCAACTCAGGCCTCTCTGTGCTGCTGGGAGAATAGGTCCACAGACAGGAGAGGTGGTCCTCTTTACTCTGAAGCTTGTTCCAGCCCTCAAAGTCCTCCTTCTCAAAGGTTTGCATTATACTGTTCTGTCCCTTCTTCGCCCCATGAGTGGGTCACTTGTCACTGCATATATATATATATATATATATATATATATATATATATATATATATATATATATATATATATATATATATATATATATATATATATATATATATATATATATATATATATATATATATAACTGGGTAACTCGCAGTGGTGCAGCTTTTGCTAATAACACTTAATGTTGTATTGGATGTGGTGCAGTAACGGAACTCTTTCAGGCAGATCTTGCACTTCACCTTTCCCTTGGTCTTGTGGAGCCATAGAAATTTGTCAAATGTTGATAATAGTAGTAAAATGCTGAATGCTAACTGGCTAAGTCACTAAATGATAATCAATATATATACCTTAAAAACTGGTGGCAGGTTGTCAGATTTGATGTCGAGTTATCTTCTCTGACTGACCCTTGGCTGGAGGTGTCAAGCCTGAGGGCCTCCTCCTCCTCACTCTGGCTCATGTTGATGCTTTGCAGGCTTGAGCAAGCTAACCGTGTCGAAAACGATCCATGTATATCACTGAATAAGGGATATATATATATATATATATATATATATATATATATATATATATATATATATATATATATATATATATATATATATATATATATATATATATATATATATATATATATATATATATATATATATATATATATATATATATATATATATATATATATATATATATATATATATATATATATATATATATATATATATATATCAGAGGTAAGCATAAGGGCAATTTGCGCTTTAGGTAAAAAAATTGAGCATTTGCATTTGCGCTAAATTTCGAAAATGTGCGCTTTTGCATTTGCGTTCAACAACTTTTTTAAGAGCGTAAAGGGGCAAATTTGCGCTCTGTCTAAATAAATTGCGCTTTTGCGCAAGTTTTTTGAAAATTGCGCTTTGTCATTTTTCTTAAAAAACAAATTTGGGCTTGTATTTCAGTTTCTTATTTAATCAGTCAAATTTTATTACTTTTACTCGGTACAGGTTAATTAAAAGTCAAAACTTAAATTAGGGATGCCGATATATAAAAAGATATCGATATATCGATAATTGATATTTTAAAAAATATTAAATTATCCTCGATATCAGTTTAAAAAAATATCGATATATATATATATATATATATATATATATATATATATATATATATATATATATATATATATATATATATATATATATATATATATATATATATATATATATATATATATATATATATATATATATATATATATATATATATATATATATATATTTATTAAATTTTTAATGGAAACACTAATTATGGCCCTGAATTAGCAGTGGAAGTGATTTTACAGAGGGAATAAAGTTTCGAATAAAGTAGAAAATCTTAATATATAAACTTAAGCATTTCTAATATCAGATTAAATTAAAATTTAATTAAGGATTTAATCTTAAAACCAAAACCATTATTGTCCTGTAATATATAGGATACTTTCATTACTTTTATAAATATCTAATTTGAAAAGTAAAATACCCAATAGGTTATTTTATGAAAATTGTTTTTCCCCTATAATATGCCTATAGGCCTCTACTTCTTCTCTTATATGATCTGACCTCCTTCCATCCTCGTCCCGAGTCAGGCAAAATGTCCCCATCATGCAATTTGGACGCGCCTGAAAAATACACATATTTTGCTTAAATGCTATTTTATGAAAAAAAGAAAACTGCTGAAAATATTTAGAATTTAAAAAAATATATATCGTTGATTCGATATTAAGGATAAAATATCTATATATCGGCTAAAAAATCTCATCGATATTTTTCGATACTATTGAAAAAATATCAATATCGATATATATCCATCAACAATTTGTCCTTGAGCATAAGGTCATTAAAAGTCAATTATGAAATAATAACGTAATACTGAAAAAAATGTATAATTCCAAATTAATAAGGAAACTACTAAATTAAAAAATTTTATCTTCAGATTATCTGCAGTACAACAGATAACGGTGCAAATTTCTGTGCAGCCTTTCGGGTGGTATGTTCATGCAGAAACTGGTGACGAAGATTAAGAAGAGCATGTACCTATTCCAGAGATCTTCATATATAAACTAAGTATTTCCTGAAAAGATGAAGCAAATTATTGACCCAGAGGTTCTGTTGACAAAACCTCTCCTGCTAGAAAATCTGCTTTAAGAACATGATGCCCTTAGCCTACTTAAACATCGCCGTTGCATTTTCCACATATTAATCATCTTGGCTACTAGGGATGTTTCGAAAGTTCTTCGCTGGTCCTCTGGTGCCAAGTATCCATTTAATAGACACTTGCCAAAGCACAAGCATTGTGGAATGCCCAAAATAGGATATCTACAACTGTTGCGAGAATTAAGGAGTTGGGAACAAAGCATAAAACAGCAAGTATTACTCCCTCAAATTCCTTATACGATATTATGAAAGACCTTGCTTAGGAACCCTGATGGTAGCATAACACAAATCAACAACATTTGTATTTAACAAAAGCCTTGTCTTCCAGTATTTAATAAAACTGATAAAGAGGTAATTGCTGAGTACATCGAAATAATGACGCCTATTGCTGTTTGGCTACATATGCTGCAGGATGAGAAGAATACGTGCGTGGGAGTTCTATTGCCTAACCTCTTCCTCCTCAAGAACAATCTCGTGGGAATAAAACGAGAGATGCAAAAATTTAACTATGCCAAAAACTTAGTCAACTACTTACTAAAGCAACCAAAGCCAAACAAATGGATAGAAAAGGGTTTTGAACCGAGGTTCAGCAGTATCTATGATGATTTTGATTTGCTTATGGCAACAGCCCAGCACCTTCACTTCAAACTCGGAGTGGTACGTAGGTTAAATCAGGGGAAGTATCCAGCTGTCAAAATGAGGATATTGGAGGAAATAAAGTGTAATATTGCATCGAATTTTACTCTCCACATCAAGGCACTGAAAGCGATGAGACTGAGTCTGAAATGGGCCCATTTAAGGTGAGTTATTTTTTATAATTTGGAACAAACTTTAAGCATTTCTTATATATATATATATATATATATATATATATATATATATATATATATATATATATATATATATATATATATATATATATATATATATATATATATATATATATATATATATATATATATATATATATAATATATATATATATATATATATATATATATATATATATATATATATATATATATATATATATATATATATATATATATATATATATATATATATATATATATATTAGTGATGGCATCCGCATCCGCATCCGCAATGCGCGGATGCCATGCATAAAAAATCCGCATCCGCATCCGAAATCAACGCATCCGCATCCCATCCGCATTTTCGGAAATTCAACATCCGCATCCGCATCCGCACTTTCAAAAATTCAACATCCGCATCCGCATCCGCATCCGCACTTTCGAAAATTCAACATTCCGCATCCGCATCCGCATCCGCAAATTAGAAATATGACATCCGATCCATCGCTAATATATATTATATATATATATATATATATATATATATATATATATATATATATATATATATATATATATATATATATATATATATATTATATATATATATATATATATATATATATTAATATATGCGAATTGTAGATCAAGAGTGAGGGTGAGAGAGAACTATCGGATTGGTTTAGCATAGGAGTGGGATTGAGACAGGGGTGTGTAATATCTCCATGTTATTTAATCTATTGATGAATGGTTTACTTAGAAAAATGGAGAGAGAAGGGAAGAGTATTACGTTGAGAAATATGGAGGGTGAATGTGAAGTGAATGTTTTACTTTTTGCAAATGATGCGGCATGTGTTGGTGGCAGAATCTGGAGAAAAATGAGAATACTTGTGAGAGAGTTGAATGGAAATGTGCAAACAAGAGATTGAAATTCAATCCAGCGAAGAATAAAGTTATGAGGATTGGAGGTGGGGATGAGGAAATGTGGAGGGAGGAATTGGTTTGTAGAAGTGTGAGAATGGAAACTTGAGGAGGTGAATGAATTCAAATATCTAGTAATGTTGGGTGGAAGGTAAGGGTGGGACGGAAAAAGTAATAAAGAACAAGAGTGGTAGAAGGAATGAAAGTATTGGGGGCCTAAGAAAAGTATGGAAGAAAGGAAAAATTTCGAAAGAAATAAAGATAAGAATGTTTGAATGTATGTGTTCACCTTCTGTATTGTATGTGTGTGAAACATAGACGAATAAGTCTCGGTCGAGAAAAAGTTTCAATGTCTTTGAGATGAAAGATTTGAGAGCGATATATAAATTGAGAAGGATTGATAGGATTAGAAATGAAAGAATAAGGAGATGTGTAAATGGAAGAAGGGTGTAATTGATAGAGAGGAGGAGGATGTGCTAAAATGGTTTGGACATATGTGAAGAATGAAAGAGAACAGAATGGTTGGCAAGGTACGTAGATCGATGTAGATAGGGGAAGGGTAGGGGGAGGGGAAGGCCGAAGTGGAGATGGATGGATGGAGTGAGAGTGATTTTTGATGGAAGGAATTTGAGTTTAGACGAGGGTAAAGATTTGTGGAGACAGAGATGGAGGGAGGTGGTGAAAGCGTTGAAAGGTAAGAATAGTTATGTTTGTAAGGGAATTGTGGCGGGCACCACCTCACGAAAGTGGGAAAGGTGATAGTGAAATATATATATATATATATATATATATATATATATATATATATATATATATATATATATATATATATATATATATATATATTATATATATATATATAACATCCGCATCCGCATCCGCATCCGCATCCTCATCAAAATAACATACATCCGCATCCGCATCCGCATCAAATTAACATATCCACACAAAAATCATCCGCATACTTTCCCGCATCCGCATCCGCATCCGCACTTTCGAAAATTCAACATCCGCATCCGCTCCGCATCCGCACTTCTCCAAAAATTCAACATCCGCATCCGCATCCGCATCCGCAAATGAGAAAATATGACATGCGATCCATCACTAATATATATATATTATTATATATATATATATATATATATATATATATATATATATATATATATATATATATATATATATAATATATATATATATATATATATATATATATATATATATATTATAATACACTGACATAATGTTCAAATAAAACTTAAAAATGATTTGAGTTCTTGATACCATTTCTAAATATTTCAGAAACTGAAGGCCCCCATATATCCAGCAGACACCTCTATAGGAGAAGTTGGGACAAACCTTGGATAGCTGGGCTGCAGTAAATGTTCACCATAGTACCCCTCTCACTAGGAACCTGTTTTCGTGTGAATACCAGGAGGTCTGGGTGGACTTATTTATTTAGTATAATACCCCATTAGCCAGCTTAGCTGCCATGGAGAGGTTATTTAGTCAAGGCTCTGACATTCAAAGACCAAAGAGGGCAGCCATGGCATCCAGCAATTTTGAAAAATTTATCCTTATGAAAGGGAATATGACCCTGTTCAAAATGCAAGAGGAGAGCTACGAAGTGGAAGAGATCATAGATAATTGAATAAATAACATTAAAATCTTTCTCATTTTTTGTTATATATTTGAATCTTTCAAATAAAATTTAAAAATAATTCATCTTTACATACTTGTGCTCTATTTTTTTTTAATATTATTTTATTTATTTATTTATTATTTTTTTTGCGCTCCTAAATTTGTGCTTTAAAAATATTTTGATTTGCGGACATGTGGGCTTTTGCATTTGCGGACTAAATTTTTGAAAAAAAATGTGTGCTTTTGCGCTGGCGCACTAAGTTTTTCTAATTTACTCTTTTTCGTTTGCACTCTAAGATATATATATATATATTATATATATATATATATATATATATATATATATATATATATATATATATATATATATATATATATATATATATATATATATATATATATATATATATATATATATATATATATATATATATTATATATATATATATTAGTGATGGATCGGATGTCATATTTTCCAATTTTGCGGATGCGGATGCGGATGCGGATGCGGATGTTGAATTTTCGAAGAAGTGCGGATGCGGATGCGGATTGAATTTTCGAAGAATTTTCGGAAAGTGCGGATGCGGATGCGGATTTTGAATTTTCGAAAGTTGATGAGGATGCGGATGTTAATTTTGATGAGGATGCGGATGCGGAAGATATTAATTTATTATATATATATATATATATATATATATTAATATATATATATATATATATATATATATATATATATATATATTTCACTATCACCTTTCCCATTTCGTGAGGTGGTGCCCACCACAATTCCCTTACAAACATAACTATTCTTACCTTTCAACGCTTTCACCACCTCCCTCCATCTCTGTCTCCACAAATCTTCTACTCTGTCTAAACTCAAATTCCTTCATTAAAATCACTCTCACTCCATCCATCCATCTCCACTTCGGCCTTCCCCTCCCCCTACCCTTCCCCTATCTACATCGGATCTACGTACCTTGCCAACCATTCTGTTCTCTTTCATTCTTCACCAAACCATTTTAGCACATCCTCCTCCTCTCTATCAATTACACCCTTCTTCCATTTACACATCTCCCTTATTCTTTCATTTCTAATCCTATCAATCCTTCTCAATTTATATATCGCTCTCAAATCTTTCATCTCAAAGACATTGAAACTTTTTCTCGACCGAGCACTTATCGTCTTTGTTTCACACACATACAATACAGAAGGTGAACACATACATTCAAACATTCTTATCTTTATTTCTTTCGAAATTTTTCCTTTCTTCCATACTTTTCTCAGGCCCCCCAATACTTTCATTCCTTCTACCACTCTGTTCTTTATTCCTTTTTCCGTCCCACCCTTACCTTCCACCCAACATTACTAGATATTTGAATTCATTCACCTCCTCAATTTTCCATTCTCACACTTCTACAAACCAATTCCTCCCTCCACATTTCCTCATCCCCACCTCCAATCCTCATAACTTTATTCTTCGCTGGATTGAATTTCAATCTCGTGTTTGAACATTTCCCTTCAAACTCTCTCACAAGTATTCTCATCTTTTCTCCAGATTCTGCCACCAACACATGCCGCATCATTTGCAAAAAGTAAAACATTCACTTCACATTCACCCTCCATATTTCTCAACGTAATACTCTTCCCTTCTCTCTCCATTTTTCTAAGTAAACCATTCATCAATAGATTAAATAACATGGAGATATTACAAACCCCTGTCTCAATCCCACTCCTATGCTAAACCAATCCGATAGTTCTCTCTTCACCCTCACTCTTGATCTACATTATCTATTATATATATATATATATATATATATATATATATATATATATATATATATATATATATATATATATATATATATATATATATATATATATATATATTATATATATATATATATATATATATATTGGTGATGGATCGGATGTCATATTTTCTAATTTGCGGATGCGGATGCGGATGTCGAATTTTTGAAAGTGCGGATGCGGATGCGGATGCGGATGTTGAATTTTCGAAATGCGGATGCGGATGCGGATGCGGATGTTGATTTTGTGCGGATGTTCCGCATCCGCATGCGGATAGGATGCGATGCCATCACTAATATATATATATATATATATATATATATATATATATATATATATATATATATATATATATATATATATATATATATATATATATATATATATATATATATATTAATGCCTATCGGGGAGGCACTCACTCTTGACGTGAAGTGCCGCAAACAGCAAATCAAGACAAATGGCACGTTAAAAGAGAACTTGCAACAAACAAATGAAATTCTAACAAGTCTCATATAATAATAATGGAGGTAAATTTAGGGAACAAGGAGGTAATATTGAATCAAGCAAAGGGAATTGAACAGAACCTCCGGTTGAAAACACTGAAGCTTAAAAGACGTGCGGAAAACAGTGCTCAGCAGGTTTTAAAGTGGAAGAAAATTGCCAAGTAGTTACTCATGTCGTGCCATTTGGAAATAACCTAAATAATTAAATTGTTGTTAATCAATTAAAGATTAATATACAAATTGCACATTTAAGGAAACAAATCGAATGGTGTGAAGGAAATAACGTAAATATGCATAAGAACGCCAATAATAGCGATACAAAAATTCACCTTTAAAATAGTGGAAATCTACTACCCAATGTTCAGGAAAAAAAAAAGGCGCGATAAACGTGACAATTGTCACGTAGAATCAATTAATTACTACACAATATGAATTATTAATTAAAGAATTGATTAAAATGATCAACCAGTTAGAGCAAGCTGATCTACATTATACTAGAAACAAATAATACTAGTTATGGATAATCTAGAAGTTTCCCCACACTTCAAGAATATTCTTAAATTTTCCGGAAATTTCATTAGTTTTTGGAAAATTGCGATAGCGGACAATAAATTTTTGATATTCCGCAACTTTTTGAAAATTATCGCAATTACAATTCCGCAATTTTTTTGTTAGTCCGCTATTGCGGAATTGTGGAAAGCCCACCTCTGTATATATATATATATATATATATATATATATATATATATATATATATATATATATTATATATATATATATATATATATATATATATATATATATATATATATATATATATATATATATATATATATATATATATATATATATATATATTATATATATATATATATATATATATATATATATATATATATATATATATATATATATATATATATATATATATATATATATATATATAATATATATATATATATATATATAATATATATATATATATATATATATATATATATATATATATATATATATATATATATATATATATATATATATATATATATATATATATATATATATATATATATATATATATATATATATATATATATATATATATATATATATATATATATATATATATATATATATATATATATATATATATATATATATATATATATATATATATATATATATATATATATATATATATATATATATATATATTCTCCCGACTTCGTCGAGAGTCGAAGTATTTAAAAACCGATGGAAAAAGAAAAGAAATAAGCATCAGATGAAATATAGAGAAGAGAATAGTTTGGATTCAGCGACAGGGATAGATCATGCGAGGAGAGTCAAAATAAGGCAACAGGATTAGCAACCCGGTCCTATAATTATTGCTTACTGCTTGTAACAACTCCAAGACTAGCATGTGAAACCATAACTCCGAGAAGCATAATCTTCTGGAAAGCTATTTTAGAAAGTGATTAGAGGTTTGATGGAGAAGGTGCTAGTCCCACTGAAAGGGTGAAAACCATTCCCGAGAGTTTAAATAAAACTCAAGGACTGGCACTGAAAACAACGAGCCAAGAGCATTTTCTTTAAGAACACTCTTGGAGAGGGATTTTTAAAAGCAGATAGCAAAATATTCTGGTCCCACTGACAGGGTGAAACCCCTTCTAGGGATATATATATATATATATATATATATATATATATATATATATATATATATATATATATATATATATATATATATATATATATATATATATATATACAGGGTGATTCAAATCGATGTTTACAAACTTCGGCAGATGAAAGGTGATGTCATTACTGTGAAATTCCACTAAATACATACAGGACAGTAAGCCACTCGTTTACTTGATATAGAGGGGACAATTTGGAAATGAAACAAATACCATACACCATAGTTCATTACGTAAAAGGGAACATGGGAGGGATGCCATTACAACAGGTGTTAAAAATGTAATCATCCGTCCTGGATATATAAGTTGTACCAGAGGGCCATATTGGACATCAAATTCCGGAGGTCCATACAATTCCTAGTACTTGTTGCTACTTCCTTGACCCTCTGCAGTAAATGTTGCCTGTCGGTAATTTCCTCCCCAAATACGAGATGTACCCGTGACGATGTCCCCTACCATTATTGTAGCACTGTAGTCAAGGCATCCCTCCTTTGGAACCTGCAGCATCTTTAATTATGGTGCACGGTGTTTGTGTTATTCTCCATATTGTCTCCTCGATATCTCGTGAACGAGCGGCTTACGGCCCTATGCTTATACAATAAAATTTAGTATGATGACGTCTTCTTCCTTCTGTCAGAGTTTTTAAACATAGATGTGAAATATATATATATATATATATATATATATATATATATATATATATATATATATATATATATATATATATATAATATATATATATATTATATATTATATAATATTTTTGCTTTTCCTAGAAAATTGTTTGCCTCTCCTCAAAGTTTGTTCTGGCCACAGGCCTGGTTCCGCATGCAACCTTTCTTCAGATGATCTTGTCTTGCGTCAATCAATTCTCTTCATTCATAATTCAATAATGATATCCTTCTCTATTAATATATCCTTTACACTACACTATCAAGCTATTTCCATTGGATTTTGTCAATTTTCCTATTGTTTATCACTTTGGATAAGAAAAATCTTCTTAGCCATTCTCTTTTTCTAAGCAAGTGTACTTACTATCTCAGTACCCTTTCCAACAGACATCTCTCCTAGAAGCACAAATTTCTTATCCCTACATTTCTATTCGAACCTCTTCTCTTTACCCCAAAAATATCTCATAAGGCTTTCATTTCCTGAATCTCAATTTTTTGGTTTCATCTTCGAATTAAATGCACACATCTCAAATTCATGCAGAACAACTGGAACAAAAATTCTCAAAAACAATTTAATTTTTACCTTCTTGATAAATTTCCTATTTATTACCCAGCACATGAAATATAATGTAAAACTTAATCATCAACTCCCAACAAATTGTAACCTTCGTTTTCTTCTAAATTACAATCTATTTTCTAATCTTTATTATATGAAATTTACATTAAGAAGATACTAAATGAATAATAGCAAATCCTCCCAACAAATCTCAATAAAATTAAGCAGGCATATTTGTATTTTCCACATTCACAAAATAAAATAAAATAAAATTAAATAAAAAGAACTGCTTTTTTATTTTAAAATGGCCAAATCATTCAACAACCTATTTTTAGATATAAGTGAACTACTAGGTTTCACATCCTGAGACAAATGTATTAGTTAATGTAATTTCATTTAATTATTTGTTTTGACTGGGACTGTCTCGATAGCGCCATGTGGCTTCTAACTGTCTCAATATTTCTAATGTTCTAATATTTTCCTTTTCATTTAATTAGTAATTTTATTTTGAAAAACAAGGAATAAAAATGTCAAGGTTTAGTATGAAGGACTCACTCTCTTAATAAAGCTATGAGGTGAACAAATTATATAACTAAATCTAGGGTAGACCAATTACCATGATTTTCCCCACCACACTCTCTCCAACCCCATCCTCATCCCCATCCAGGATTGCATTAGCAAAAAAAATTTTTTTATCGCACACCGCACCAGAACGTCAATCAGCCCTACTGACAAATTTTATTCCTTCTAGGAAATCTTCTCTTCTTTGATATCTTTCCTTGGAAATTAAAATTATAAACTATTTTTAGAAATCAATTATAATTTTTTATTGAACCAAATTGAAAAAACTTTATAATTGGCTATTATATCATACTTTAATTAAAAAGCAAATTTATTAACAGCTAAATATATCATTTATATCATTTATTTACAACTAATTTCTTTATAGTCTTTTAAATCGATGGGGATTTAGTGAAAATTCGATTTTCTCTATTTCATTCTAAAAATATAAATTTTTGGCAACACCTTCACCTCCAGTTTACTTTATATCTTTGATGGGGTTGGTTGTGTCTTGTTGCCTGAAAACTTGTGATTTTTTTTTTTTTTGAAGTTCCATTGCATTTTTTAAAACTTAAAACTCATTATCAGTTCTAAAACTATGAAAATGTAAGTTAGAATAATATTAAATAATAAACTAATATTAAATGATAGTGATTTTCTTCTTTGGATAGGTGAAAGAAAATAGACTAGGCTCTTTTTGGCAGTGACCCAAAGCTGTAATATATATATATATATATATATATATATATATTATATATATATATATATATATATATATATATATATATATATATATATATATATATATATATATATATATATATTATATATAATATATATAATGAGAAAACATTCTATTTTTCAAACATTTGAGAACCAGTTAATAAGACGTTAGTTTATATCACAAATTGATCAAAATTCGAAGTGTCCTCATTCAAATATTCATTCTATTTCTAATGTTTTTTTTTTTTTTTATAATGACAAATTAAAAATTTTGTTTCAACTATCTATTTCAATTTGAAAGTAACGCTTTCAAGTTTTTAAAGGCAAATAATCTCCAGATTAGTGACATGCTACTTGTTTAAAAAAAAAAAAAAAAAAAGTTAATGTACCTAAAAAAATGTGACAATTTTATTCTAATGTAGGATATATCTTAACGAAAGATTTCAATGGAGAAACTTTATTTACAAAATAATATAAAAGCTATTTTAGAAGTATTGGTGTAACCTTTCAAAGTCTGAATATATATTTTTTAATGGTAGTTTTTGCTTTTGGTAATATTATTATATATATATATATATATATTATATAATATATATATAATATATATATATATATATAATATATATATATATATATATAGTATATAATATATATATATATATTATATATATATATTATAAAATATATATATATAAAATAGTACAATTATATATATATATATATATTATTAGGTATAGAATGTTTCTGAGTTTCAGTATTTTTTATATCGATATTTTGAAATTTCAATTTTAATTGGTATCTCTTCGCAACGTTTTTGTATAGGTTAGGCATGTATTTTATGGCAACTTCTGTAGTTCAGGTTATGATAAGTCGAACTAGGTATGCTAGAAAACTAAAATAATAATAATTATAAATAAAATAATTGAATAATATTTGAATAGGCAAATCCATGTTTCAATATATCGATATTTTCAAAACATCGAAACTCAGAAAAACTTCTATATTACCATATATATATATATATATATATATATATATATATATATATATATATATATATATATATATATATATATATATATATATATATATATATATATATATATATATATATATATATATATATATATATTATATATATATATATCTATAGTTTCACCATATTTGAAAATATAAATACAGAATATGCTGAAATGCATTAAAATACCATATTTAAGTGTGGGAAAGTTAATATCACCACCACTCACCAGTTGGGTAGGTATTGAATATTTATTGAATATATAAAGAAAAAAGGTAAATGTGTCTTTCAAGAGAACAAAATTTTTTCTTCATAGATCTAAACTATGAAGAATTGATTTGAAATATTTTTTTTGTAGGTTAAGTTGCAGAAAACTATATTTTAAACTAAAAATACGAAAAAAAAATTAGAGTAATAACTACTATCATTTAACAATATATTGTATGGCTTCAGTAGCTTCTACTTTCATATTACTAGCTTGCTGCATCAGCATTGGAGAGGAAATTTAAATTTTTTTTATAGCAATTGGGAAACCACTCAATGATTTTTCAAAAATCTCTGTGTATTCCTTTCTTCAGAAATAGTTCTGTATATCAATGTTAATGTGCTCCAGCATTCGATATGTCTGTTGAGTTATGTGTTAAGGAAGTCATAAAGCTGAACAATTTCCTCTTGTGGAAGGTTTCCTGACCTTATAATGCAATAATATTAGAAACTTTGGAAAGGCCAGTACCGTCATTAATACAGAAGTCTTTCTATTTCCTTATCCATTTTCATGGCACCATTTAAGCTTAATCTAGGATCTGTTACACTTACAAATATTTTCATCCAACTGAAGATTCTTTTGTATAAATTTTTTAGTTTGAAAAACAGTGCACAATTATATTTTAAATGATACTAAATTTCTTAAACATAAGAGAGATTTAAGCCTGATGAAACAATACTGTTGTTCAGATCAGTCAGTTGCATCCTCAAACAATTCAAAAAAAATTCTTGCCTACTAAATGTTCTATTTACTATCTGTAGCTAATAATCCTCCTGAAAAGGCAAATGTTTTCATTTTCCTTTTTTCATCAAATTCTATCCTGAATTCCCTCATCCTTCTCCTCTCAGGTGTTCCATGATCGGATGAGATTCAGAGATTTAAGGCTAGTAACACAGATAGTATTCCTCTCTGTTCTGATAAAGTATGTATCTGTGCTAATGCCTGTTCTCATTTGACTCTATTTGCAAAGTATCAGTACCAATTCTGGAAAAATACAATTTCAAAAAGGGGTAGCCACTTTGATCCCTCTATCATATTATAGCTTTCACTTGTGTTGTCTAAAATATTTTAAACTCTCCTTAACTATTATTTCTTGGATCAACTAGAGTCTCATTCCCTTCTTTTGATCATCAGTATAGTATTTGATGACTAAGGTCAGCTGGTGACATACCTAGCTAAAAATCATGGAAAACCACTGTTTTGCCTGCCAGAGTTAAAATGGCAAATTATACTTATAAAGAGGACAGTTCAGTTTCAGAAATTTTTTTTAATTTTCAGTGTATATAGCTTTTTTCCTGATGAAAAAAGTCCATTTCTAGTGTTTTTCTGAGTCTATAACTAAAAAGTTTTTTTTTGAAATTTGACCCTTTTTTAAACCAAACTACTTTGAAATAACTTGAAATTTAGACTGTATATTCAAAATTCTATGGGCTGCAAAAGCTTGTAACAGACTTTTGTTCCCAGAGTTGCAGAAAAAATTTTTAAAGAAAAAAATTACTTTTTCAGACAAAAAATAAAAATAATAAAAACAACTAACTATAATATTTATTTTTGGTAGGTGTATAGAGGAGGGAAGGGGCTGCCTTCTTCTTTAATTTCTGCAACATTCATGGTCTTCAATGCAATTTCCATTTTGTTGAAAATCACCTCTCTTCTTTCAGACCTAACCTTTTATTCTTGACAGAAACTCAGGTGCTTGAGTGTTGATAGCAAACCATATTTTCTATATATCTATAATCTATCTTTAATTTTCAGTCAAAGGAGGTTGTTATGCATTATGTGCGCTATGATTTATTTACTCTCATGTTTCTAATCTGCTGTCTTCTGAATTTTCCACCTTGTGGCTAAAGCTCTCTTGCCATTCTACGTTTAAATTCATTTGTTCTGTTTATTTATCTCTTAATTTACTGATTATCCCAAACTTCAAAACAGAGAGCATTCTCTGTTTCTTCTTTCTCAGAAATTATCATATTAGGTGATTTCAATCTTCACCACCACCCAATGGTTTTCTTCTAGTTCTCAAGGTACATCTGGTGAATGTGCTTTTCCATTCTCCATCCAAAATGACCTTGAATAGTGGGTACAACTCACTACTAGTATCCCTTTTGAGGAAAAGTTATCAAACATCAAAAAATCATGCAGTTTATATTTCATTCAAAATCAAAATTGTTCAAAATCTGTCCTTGTTCTTTGTAACACCAAAAATCATTTCTCAATACAAAATGCAGAAAATTTTCTGGTTCCTCTTCCTCACTCCCGGGGCAGTTTGCATTAAATGTCAACTCAAACTTTGCCCCTTCCTCTTTTCTTCCACAAGTATTTTCTTTCAGCACAATTCATTGCTGTTTTATCTTCTTAAAAAACTTTTTGCTCAGAATTTTGTCACTAATTCAACTTTATAGATGATTTTGGAGCTATACATCCTTCTTCAACTCTCCCTCACCCCTTAAATCATTTATGTCTAAAATTGTAATTTCTTCTAAAGAAGCCTATTTCTGCCCTCTTAGTTTTACACTAAGAAGGTGTATGGTACTGATGGTATTCCTCCTGTGATTCTAAAAATTTGTGCTTTTTAGCTTACACCCTGCTTTGGCAAAATATTTTCTCTTTGTACTTTAACCTTCCGTTCTCACTAGAAATGTGTTCTCATTCAGCATGTGCCATAAAAGGGGGACCTCTCCAACCCTTTAGCTACCATCCCATTTCTTCAACCTCTGTTCTTTCTAATGTTTCTTGTTAAGAGTTAGAAAGATCTCAAATCTTCTAATCTTATCTCTGATTGCATGTATGGTTTTCATAAGAAAAATTCTATTTATTTTCTTTCCCTTCTCTGATTCTTGGTCCTCCTCTCTTCAGAATTTCAGTAAATCTTTTGGTATTGCGCTAGACCTATTGAAAGTCTCTGATAGTGTTGCACAAATCTTTGATTTTTAAACTTCCCTTTTTCAGAATTTATCCTCTGCAATTTTCTTTCTTGTCATTCTACAACAGCTGTTGTAGACTGCCACAGTTCTTCCTTTAAATCTATTAATAGTGGTGTTCCTCAGGGATCTGTCCTAACTCCAACTTTTTCAAGTTATTATTAAAGACCTACTCTCAATTACTTAATCACAGTGACTCCACCCTTCATTACTCCTTCCAATTTGAGAGATGGCACTCCCAACAGCAGTTAATTGATGCAAAAATGGTGGCCTTGGAGCAAGTTACATCTAACCTTTCTCATATTGAAAATAAGGCCAGAGAAAATAAGATTTTCAATGTCTCAAAAATTCAGTTCCTTCGTGTCTCTATTCAACCCAACCTTCCACACAACTATGACATCTTCGAAAACACACAACTTAAACCTTCATCCGTCCTTAATTTTCTCATTCTTTTTTTTTTGTGATCTTAGAATAAACACATTACTTCTCTTTCTAAGAAAGCTTCCACAAGGTTGAGTGCGCTGAGGTGCCTTCATAATTTTTACACCATCCAAGTTGCATGCTTTTTATAGGGGTGTTTTTCACCCAGGCTTTATAAAGTATGTCACACATCTAGGATGGTCCACTCATACAGCTTTCCTTGAAAAGGTGGAGTCTAGGGTTTTTTGTCTTATGCTCTCACTAATTCTCTCCAGTCTTTCTGCCAGTTGAATTGTTGTGTCATTCTCTCTATACTTTCTCGATTACAATGGACACTGCCCTTTTGAACTCTCTCATTGCATGCTTCCTCCACTGAGAAGGGCTTAAGCTACATGTTTTTCTACACAGTCTCCACCCTTCTCTGGCCAACTTTCTAACAGCAGACCTAACAGGTATGCTCAATTTTATATGTATTGAACTGGTGGTGTTCTTCAGGGATTTGTACTAACCAACTCTATTTCTAGTTTTCATTAAAGACCTTCTCTCAATTACTTTATCACATATCCACTCCTAGACTAATGACTCTATGCTTTATTACTCCTTCAAATTTGGAAAGACATCAATCCCAATGTCAGTTATTTGATGAAAGAATAATGGCCTTGGAGCAAACTGATCTCTGATCTTTCTTATATTTCAATCTGAAGCAGAGAAAGTAGGTTGTTTTCAACATCTTAAAAATTCAGTTCCTCCATCTCTCTACTCAACACAATCTTCCACTCAACTATGACACCTTTGAAAACACAACCTAAACCTTTGTCCATCCTTAATTTTCTTGGTGTTTCTTTTTTCATGAACTTAGAAGGAAAACATTACTTCTCTTTCTAAACTAACTTCCAAGAGGTTGGGAGTTCTGAGGTGCCTTCATAATTTTTTCATACAACCCGAGTTGCTTTCTTTTTATAGGTATGTTGTTCACCACTTTATGAAGTATGTGTCACACATCTGGGATGGTCCACTCATACGGCTTTCCTTGAAAAAGGCATTTCATCTTAACTTATGCTCTCACTAATTTTCTCTAAGTCTCTTTCTGCCAGTCAAATTGTTGTGTCATCATTCTCTCTATACTATCTCTATTACAATGGACACTGCTCTTCTAAACTCTCTCATTGCATACCTCCTCCACTGAGAAGGGCTTGAACTACACGCTTTTCTACACAGTCTCCACCTTTCTCTGTTCAACTCCCTAAAAACAGACCTAAAAGGTATGCTCAATTTTAAATGTATTCAGCTGGTAAAATCTGGAACACTTTATCTATTTTCAAAACTTCCTTTGACTTGCACACTTCCAGCACCATGTATCGAGACATTTCGGCCATTAACTGGCTATGATTTTGACTTCCCTCTGACTCTGGTGGAATTTGACCAGGTTTCTAGTATTTCCCCAACTGATGAAATTTGGTAGGGTTCTGGCCTTTGTCCACCAGAGTATATATAATATATATATATATATATATATATATATATATATATATATATATATATATATATATATATATATATTATATATATATATATATATATATATATAATATATATAATATATACTAGCAACCCAGCCCTATTAATTATTGCTTACTGCTTGTAACAACTCCAGGACCAGCATGGGAACCACAGCTCTGAGAAGCATGATCTTCTGGAGACCTCTTTGAGAAATTGTTTAGGACTTAGAGGAGAAGGTGCTAGTCCCACTGAAAGGGTTGAAAACCCTACCTAGGAGTTTAAATAAAACTCAAGGACTGGCACTGAAGCCCAATGAGCCATGAAACATTATTTTTTATAGCACTCTTGGAGAGGGACTTTTAAGAGCAGATGGCAAAATTTGCTGGTGTCACTGACAGGTTGAAAACCCTTTCAGGGATATATATATATAATATATATATATATATATATATTATATTATATATATATATATATATATATATATATATATATATATATATATATATATATATATACGGTATATGTTCTTCACAGTTAAAAAACTGGTATTGGTATCAGTCATTTTTTGCTGATCAATACTGATACCAGAAGTTTTGATACTAATACTGATACCTAGAAATATATCTATACTTACTGATACTTCACTCTATCCCTATATATATATATATATATATATATATATATATATATATATATATATATATATATATATATATATATATATTTCAGATGGATTACTCTTAATATCACTTTCTTCAAACAAGAGAAATGATATAAAATTTAGTGGTGTTTAATAGTCTGAAAATTTTAGTGCCTTTTCATGAATATATTACAAATGTGATTATTTATAAATAGTCATTAGATTGGAATTTTATAATTGTACAAAAGTAGTTAACTTATCAGAATGTTAAAATATATCCGTTGCTACCATTGACATGAATTTAATGTGCAGTGCTTTAATTATTTACTAAGTTTTGTAATTTAGTGTAAAAATTCCTAATGATGAAAATTGAAAATCAAAATTATTTATTTTAAACTTGCATAATACCTAATGATTATAAGTCACCTCTCCCTAAATAAATCAGAATGGGAGATGGTGAAAATGATAATATGAAGCCTGAACAGACAGAGAAAACATCCTCCTCCAACACAATGACGATTCAGGAGGAGGATTCAGGCAGTACTTTGGCTGAGGATCGGCTAAAGCAGCTTGAAAAACTTTTCTTACTTGGACCTGAAGCAAGTGAGGGTCAAAGTTATTCAATGGAAACATTATTAGATTTGCTTCTCTTTTTGTATGATGAATGTACAAACTCGTCACTGCGTAGAGAGAAGACTGTTTCAGATTTCATTGAATTTGGTAAGTCTTTTTTTAATAACATTAATTCTAAAAAATTTTTGTGCTGAATTATTTATTTTTCTTAAAAATTTATGTTAGAGTTTGTGCTTTATTCCATTAAGCTGGATATAGGTACTGTTTTTTTATGAAACATTTTTTTTTTCCAAAAGTTTTCATTAATGAACACAAGAAAATTTTTCTTTATTTTTAAAAAGTAAATAAATTTATTAAGAAATTTTAAAAGATATGAAAATTAGTTATATGTAGCATCATTGTAGAATTGTATTTATATTTGTATAAAATTAAGTGTTGTACTGCTATTTCAAAGCTTTAATGTTATTTTTTATGTTTAAGAATTTGTATTTTAGATTTTAGTGTATAACATATTTCAAGTAAATTGTAAGGCTGGTGAAGAACACAAAATCTATTATTGAAAATTTTTCTTAACTATTTAAAAAAATTTATATTGACAAAAAAAAAAAAAATCACTTTTCAAGTTAAAGAAAATTAATATATTTCCAATTTAAAAATCACATTAATATAATTTAACTTTTATACATAAACCGTGATAAAAATGTTTTTACCTTTGTGTAGTGTACATACCACAAAGTTTTTAATTGCTATTTCAAAGCTCTAATAATATTTTATGTAATTTAGAATTTTTAATGTTTTCAATATCCAAAATACATTGGTAAATTGTTAGTTTGGGAAAACACATGAAACTTCTTTATGAAGAATTTTCTTTTAAATTTTTTTTAATATCACTACCAAAGAAACCTTACTCTTCAAAATCTAGAAAGGGAATGTCTCGTTTCTATCAGCTTATTTAAGTTGTGTTGAAACTAAAGTGTATCTTTCTTCTAGTAGCTTTTTACAGTATACGTATATATAGTTTACCAGTTAACACATAGTTCCGCCTACTGGTGTAATATCTGCACAATTTGCTGAAAAAAAAAGTTAAATGTTTTTGAAAGATATTGATTGTAGGTTTTTGGGTTCAAATTTTATTGATGAGAAGACAAAGTTTTATGTTCTAGTTACAGTACCTTATATTAAGAATGTCTTTAAACTCTTTAATGATGATTGAGATGCAAAATTTTGATATAATAAAATGATTTAAAGAAACATTTTGGAACTGTATATGAGTGGCAATTAATAAAAGCCTCTTTTGAGACTTTTCAAGTATAAGAAAATACATATTGTATTTTTACTGTAGGGATGGAGCGATACCAAAATTTTTACCGAAACCGATACCTAAAAATATGCCGATACTTGCCGATACCAGTACCGATACCGATACTTTACTCCTATACAAAATTTTTACCGATACCGATACTTAAAAATATGCCGATACTTGCCGATACCGATACTTCACTCCATCCCTAATTTTTAGTGTAACTTCATATTTCAGTGTGAACTGGATATGGATGGTGAGAGGGGATTGGGGGAATTTATATTGTATTCTGATCCAATGCTAATTTTTCCATTTAAATCGTATGTTAATCATAGTGTTTTTACCACATTTCAGTCATTTTAAAGAGCTGTCTGTTTTCAATCTTGTATAAAATTAAACTAAGGATAAAATTTCAATTCTGTAATAGGTCTAAATACATTGTGTCTAACCTCTTCTACTCACTGTAATGACTAATGTTCTGATGGTGCTATTATCAGAAATACCTAAAGCCTAAGCTCCCTAAACCTCATACCATATGTACCTCTTTAGTATCCAGTAGTAAAATACATTTAGGACATATGTTACTGACTTACACACATTTCTTAACTGTCTTTAATGACATATTGAAATTTTGTTTACCTCAGCATAAAGGCTTATTGACCTTCTCATTTGAGCTATATAAACATAAACTAGGTTTTAAATATTGAGTTATTTATTAGAAACATATTCTCAGATCATGCACAATGGGACAAATGCTTGGTATCATAAGGTACCCACTACCCATACTTATTGAAAAGAAAGCTGTATTCAGTTGTGTTGTAGTCAACATATCTATGAATGTAATGTAAGTTTGTAGTCTCTATAAAATTTTCATGTAACTTTAAATTTTTTTTCACATAACCTAAATTTTGAAAAATTGAATTCCCTCGTCTTTTTTTTCAACCACATAATCATTTCCTTTTTTTTTTTTTTTTTTTTTTTTAAATTTTTTATTTATTAAAGAGACCTGCTGTATCAGTTACAAGCAAGTTAACTAAATAAAATATATATAAATTTTTTTTAAACGACTGTTTTTGGCTTAAGGTCACTTGGCAAAATGCTTTTTTCTTCTATTTTTGTTGCAGCTATCTATAAACAAAATTTCTTGACTTTAACTAATATATTTTGAATTTGGGACTTTTTGAATGTTAAAATTGAGTTATTTGTTGTTTTTGATTAAGTTTACGTTATTTGGATTTTGGATAGGGAAACCTTGCTCCGGTACGCCAAATCAAGTATATTTTTGACCACCGTGGGCGTGGTTTCGAACCCTTGTTAGGCTGACCTCTGTAGGAGCAATTTAGAGAGAATGTGATATTGTATGTGTTGAAAAAACGTGGAATGTTGTAAGTGTTGGCTATGCTTTTAAGCTATACATCTTGTCATGAACTGTAATTAACTACAGAAAATCCCTTACAAATGACAATTTTTTAATGTACGTTCAAGTAACTAGATCGGAGGTTCGAACGTTGATTTGCATCTTTTGCAGTACACGCGCGAGAGCGAGGGGCAAACCTCGATCCCTTAAGCTAGAGGAAAACTGACTTAACCCACTGAGCTACCGTGAACTCCATCATATATATTAATC
>SEYY01012343.1:135000-145000 GCA_009176605.1 Armadillidium nasatum | reverse complement strand
ATATTATGCAGTCCAACCCCCCCCCTCCCCCACTTTCTCTATTTTTTAATACTCAGAATATATAGGGGTGTGTTCCTAGAAATCTGGAGTGTGACGTCACTCTTATGCCAGCTGCACCGAAAATCTTTAACAGAATCTTAATTTTCGGGAAGCACTTCGCATTAGTTAATGGCAGCTGATATATGTAAGCAAACGTAAAAAATGTATTAAAATTTAAACTAATCAGTCAATTCAATATGTAATTTCTTAATTTAATCAGTATAAAAAAAGAAGAAAGGTAGGAAAATGAGAGTTTTGATATGAATTAAAAAGACGTTTTTAAAATACTTTTGCGGCAATAATGAATAAAAGCATTGTAACCAATGAAATTCCGAATAACTAAAAGTAATTTGCTTCATTTAAAATAAATTGATCCGAAAATGGTAAAATTATTATTCGTAATAATTTATGAACAGATTTGAGTAAGAATGTTTATAATCTTCCAAAGGAGCCCTTGGCCTAACTCCATTGTGTCTGTTTATATCATGGAACCAAATTTTAAGATTGCTGCGGTAAAAATTAAATACATTTATATCTTCAATTTTCGCTGCAGCGAGCAGAAAATTACTGCATCAGGACTCATAAAAGTTGGAATACTTTTATTTCAGCGAATACGATTCGCGGAACACTTCGCTTTAGCAATCTTCAAAATCCTTAAAGAATCTTCACCATGGAACACTCCCAGATCTTTCTCTGATATTTTTTTATCGTTTAACTACTGGAAAATAATAATAATAATATTGTTGTGTAATTGTCGTCGTCGTTTTTGTTTTTAGTAGGCTATTATAATTAAGTAAAGTGATATATTTACTAATATTTCAAGTTGACATCCTATCTTAGCTTATATTGAAATGGAATGGAAAGAAAAAGTGAATAACAAATTGTCATAGCCATTTCTATTTTTGGAACTACTGAGGGAGCGGGAGGGTAAAGAAAAAAGGTAGAACGCTAATGAGGGAAGAAAAGGGTGGGAGGGTGTTGGTGAGTACTTCCGAAAGAGGGAGAGTTCAAATTTATGTAATGACTCATCATCTCGGGATTATGACAGTGTTTGTGTGTGCGCGCGCGCGCGCTCGTGTTTGTGTGAGCCCGTACACTTGCACGTATATTTTTTAAAATCTTAAATCATAATATTTGTGTCTTCATTTTTTTTTTATTGTTTATTTAGTTAAGATATTTTGGAAATAATTTTGGATTTTTGTTTATTTCCCTTTTAAATGTTTGGTTTAGAACTTTGGATGCATACTATTTTAATTAACAATTTTATGTCATTGGAGCGCACACACGGTATATAATTAATTGGTAGTATTTGCTGACACAGGCAGAACATTCCGTATAAAATTGCCTATTTAGTGTGAATGTAGATAAATGCCTGATTTTTAAAATGTGAATGCAGTTGACATGCGTTACTATATATATATATATATATATATATATATATATATATATATATATATATATATATATATATATATATATATATATATATATATATATATATATATATATATATATATGGTCAGACTTTACATTAGCGGCCATGCATAACTCAGAAACTACTAACCATACATTAAAAAGGATTATATTTTTGAAATCCTTGGGTCATTTCCAGTAAGAAAACTATTAAAATAAAAAAAAATATATTATAAAAATGTACGACAATTTGGAAATTAAAATGTTTCGACTGTTAAAAATTTGTGTCAGTTCGCTTTTAGACACGAGTCGGTGAGGTTGTCGTTAAATGAACCACTTAAATATTTCAAAAACAGAACATATGTCTACGGGGGGCTCTGCCCCCCGTACCCCCGACCCGTGAGTGATGATGATATTGTCGACTACTTTTCCTGTCGACGATTTGGGGTATTTCCCATGTTTTCCAATTTCTAAAAAAAAATTAAAAAACGACATTACCAGACGTATGATTCTAGCGAGGCTTTTAAAAAAATAAACTTTACTTATGTAATAAAATTTATTGTAAGAATTTATTTTTTATTTCCCAATTTTTCTTACCTGATATTCGAAAAGGATTTCAAAAATATAATCATTTTTAAAAATGTAAGATTAGTAGTTTTTGAGTTATGCATGGCCGCTAATGTAAAGTCTGGCATATATATATATATATATATATATATATATATATATATATATATATATATATATATATATATATATATATATATATATATATATATATATATATATATATATATATATAGGTGTAGATTGTTTCTGAGTTTCGATTTTTAGAAAATATCGATATATCGAAACATCGATATGCCAATTCAATTTTTTTGATATTTGTGTTATTATTATTTAGTTTTCATTTCATGTATGCCTATTATTCTAATTATTTTTATAATTATTATTATTTAGTTTTCTAGCGTACTTAGTTCGACTTATCATAACCTTAACTACCGAAGTTGTCGTAAAAGAGGCCTAACCTATACAAGAACGTTGCCGCGAGATACAGGCCTACGGCCCTATTACACCACACATACACACAATTATTATTACTTACTTTTCTAGCGTACTTAGTTCGACTTATCATAACCTGAACTACCGAAGTTGCCTTAAAAGAGGCCTAACCTATACAAGAACGTTGCCGCGACATACAAGCCTACGGCCGTATTACAGCACAAATACAAACATTATATATATATATATATATATATATATATATATATATATATATATATATATATATATATATATATATATATATATATATATATATATTATAAGATTCATATTTAACTACCTATCACAATCTCAGTGAAACGTAAACTAAAATTTCTGTAAAAAGGATATCGATTAAAATAAAATATCGATATAAAAAATATCGAAACTCAGAAACAATCTACACCTAAGCCATATATAAAATTAGTGATGGCATCCGCGGAGCATCCTCATCAACATTAACATCCGCATTCGCACTTGCAAAAATTATACATCCGCATCCGCACTATCGAGAATTTTACCTCCACATACGCAAATGAGAAAATGATATGATCCATCACTTATATATATATATATATATATATATATATATATATATATATATATATATATATATATATATATATATATATATATATATATATATATATATATATATATATATATATATATTCCATACAGAGATGGAATTTATGAAAATACTTTTCTATTTTAATTTATTCCCAAAGTTCCAAATGGAAAAAGTATTAATTAACAAGTGTCTCATTAATATCTTCAGACCCACCCTTCCTTTTCCTACTGTACTCAAACAAAAAATATACTGTACTTAAAACTTCCGTATATAGGATCACTTACATCTCAACTTAATAGAAATATTCTTACTATAATTGAAGCTACATTTCCGAAAAGCCAGTTCATTCTTATAAATTATAACTCCCTTTCAATTTATAGTTTCTTCAGACACAAGAAATCACACCGAAAGCTTCTCAGATCCTCATTAATTTATTTATTTAAGTGTACCAACCAGCCGCAATGCGGGATATGTAGGCCAAACTCGTCTACAATTTAAAGTGAGGATTCATAAGCTTAGAGGAGTTTTCTTTAGAACAGATAATCCTCTTTACTCTCCTGTACACTCTGCCCTAAAAGACCTTTGGACATATCCACCCATTTTCTTCATCTAATTTCTCTGTTCTTCAACGAGCGTCTTCCCTTCTTGATCGTAGAATTTTGAAGTTATATATATAAAAACTCATTAACCATCTTTAAATGATGAAGCTTCTTCAATTGTCCTTTTCACCTCAATAATGAAGTCTTTTTTTTTTTCTTCACAAAATAGGCCAACCTTTTTATTTTTATATTTGTTATTTCAATATGAATATTATTTTATTTTTTTATTAGTTTATTGCAATTATTATTATTTTAAATATATATATATATATATATATATATATATATATATATATATATAATATATATATATATATATATATATATATATATATATATATATATATATATATATATATATATATAGGTAATGAATTTATATTTTGATTGTATTTTAAAATAGAAAATTTGTAAAATTTAGTTTGTGCTGAAGACGGACCAAAGATACGGTGCTAAACGTTCACAGTGTATTAAATGAGTATGTGGAAACTCTTTAATATTGGCTTTAACCTTTCTAATTAGATTAAGGTTCACTAGGAAAGAAGCTATATACAGTATATATATATATATATATATATATATATATATATATATATATATATATATATATATATATATATATATATATATATATATATATATATATATATATATTGTGATGGTATAAGCATTCTCGTCCTCATTAAAAAATTGACATCCGCATCCGCACTTTCGAAAATTCAACATCCGCTTCCGCACTTGATGAAAATTCTTATATCCTCATCCGCAAATGACAAAATATGACATCCGATCCATCATTATATATATATATATATATATATATATATATATATATATATATATATATATATATATATATATATATATATATATATATATATATATATATAAAATCCTCCAATCCAACATCCCAACAAACACTAAGAAATGGCTAACCAACTTCCTATCAGGGAGAACCGCCCAAATACAACAAAACGGCCAAAAATCACGTACCATCAACTTAAGAAACGGAGTTCCGCAAGGAGCCATACTCTCCCCCACTCTATTCAACCTGTACACAGCAGACCTCCCTCAACCACAAACAACTTTCACCCGCATAATATCATACGCCGACGACTTAACTATTACCACCACTCACAAAAACCTCATCACCGCAACATCTCTCACACAAGACTACATAACACAACTCCAAACTTGGCTAGTAGAAAACAGGATGACGGCATCCCCAAACAAATCCTCCATAACCCTTATAACAACAGACAAACACATATCCAACACCCACCCACAAGTCCTACTAAACAACACCCCCATACCCCTCAACAAAACCCCAAAAATTCTCGGCCTAACATTTGACACTCACCTCAATTTCTCCAAGCACATTCAAAATACCACATCAGCCGCAAACAGAAAACTCAACATCCTCAAAACAGTGGCCAACACAGACATAATCAACAACATACAAACCTCAATAGCTATCTACAAGCAATTTATACGCCCCACCATTAACTACGCCTCCCCTGTCTGGCACCCTCTGCTCTCCGACAAAAACTTAACGACACTCCAAAAAACGCAAAATAAAGCCCTCCGCACCATCACCGGCTGCACACGCACAACCCCTCAACAACACCTACATAACGAAACCAAGATACTACCTATAAGGAATCACCTCGAAATGATAGGCACCCAATTTTACGCAAAAACACGTCTACCCACTCACCCATGTCACAATACTCTCCTACAACCTACCCCACAGAGACTAACACAGCCTCCATCGTCCACCGGCGCCTTTTACAAACAGATCCTAAATCACATCCCCCCTCCTCCCCCCAATACCACAACAACCAAACATATACACACTCAACTAACACATTCATACATGATCAACAGACCTCCAAACAGCATCCTTAAAAAAGCCCCTCCCGAAATAAACACCGACTCCAACAACCTCCCAAAGACACTTACAAATCTCACTAGCAAGATTGAGATGCGGGCACCACCCAAACTTACAACATTACAAACACAATTTCAATCTAAACCAGGCAACATCTTCCACTTGTACCAGATGCAAAAGGGCCCCGGAGACCGTAAAACACTTTCTTTTAGACTGTCCCTCCTACTGTCGCCCCAAAATCTTCTGGGGCATCACTTCTTTGGAAGATCTCTGGACGAGACCGACTGCGGCGGGAGGCTTCATTAGCGAAGTGTGGCCGCCTCAACAAGGGGTGGTCAGGGGGTGAGAAGGTAAAAAAAAGAAGTAAGATATATATATATATATATATATATATATATATATATATATATATATATATATATATATATATATATATATATATATATATATATATATATATATATATATATTATATATATTATATATATATATATATAATATATAAATTTAGGGATGGAGTCAGGTATCGGGTATTTGGTATATGAAATATAAAATTTTTTGTAAGTATCGGTAAAAAAAAATGACTGAAAGAAAACGGATAATTTCTGTAGAAGATAGCAGCTCATTGACTGAATTTTGTAATTTAAATTATTATTATTATTATTATTATTATTATATATTTTATTATATATAAAATTATTATTATATATAATATATATAATATATATATATATATATATATATATATATATATATATATATATATATATATATATATATATATATATATATATATATATATATATATATATATATATATATATATATATATATATATATATATATATATATATATATATATATATATATATATATATATATATATATATATATATATATATATATATATATATATATATATATATATATATATATATATATATATATATATATATATATATATATATATATATATATATATATATATATATATATATATATATATATATATATATATATATATATATATATATATATATATATATATATATATATATATATATATATATATATATATATATAATATATATAATATATATATATATATATATATATATATATATATATATATATATATATATATATATATATATATATATATATATATATATATATATATCCTGGTGGACAAAAGCCAGAGCCCTACCAATTTCTATCAAAGTTGGGGAAATTTTGGAAACCTGCTCAAGCTGCTTGATGTCTTGTTTTGATGCACAGCATTTGAAAGTGTTCAAGTCAAAGGAAGTTGGGAAAACAGATAAAGGAAGTAGTTTCCAGTTTTTAACAGTTGAGTATGTGTAAAATTGAGCATAGCTATTAGGTCTGGGATCAGAGAGTTCGACAGAGAAAGGATGAGGCTGTGTAGGAAGGCGTGTAGCTCGATCCCTTCTCAGTGGAGGAGGTATGCGACGAGAGAGTTCAAAAGAGCAGTGTCTGTTGTAATATAGATATTATAGAGAGACTGATGCCACAATTCAAAAGCAGAAAGTGACTGGGGAGAATTAGTGAGAGCGGAAGAGTTAGACAGAAAGCCCTAAACTCACCTTTTCAAGGAGAGTTGTATAGGTGAGCTATCCCAGATGTGTGAGGCATGCTCCAAACAGGGGCGAACAATACCCCTATAAAGAGCAAGCAACGGAGGTGATGTGAAAGAAATTATGAAGGTGCCTCAGAACACCTAATCTAGGAAGCTTGTTTACAAATAGAAGTAATGTGTTCCTTCTAAGAATGATCACAATAAAATGAAACACCAAGAATATTAAGGACGGACGAAGGTTTGAGTTGCATGTTTTTGAAGATAACATAGTTGTATGGAAGGTAGTGTCAAGAAGGGAGAGAGAAAGTAACTTGAGTTTCTAAGGCTTTGAAAATGACCTTGTTTTCTCTGTTCCAATTTTAAATGCGAAAAAGATTAGAGGTTGGTTGTTCCAAGGCCACAATTCTAGCATCAATTAACAGCCATTGTTAGGGGCATTTTTCAAATTGAAAGGAGTAATAAAGGGTGGAGTTATTAACATAGGAGTAGATAAATGATGTATTTGAGAGAAGGTCTTTAATGAAAAGTAGAAAAAGGAATGGAGATGGACAAATCAATTAGGAACCCCAATATTAATATATTTAAAAAAAGAATGGTGACTGTCTACAACAGCTGCTATAAAACAACTGAAAAATGAATGAGGATTGGTTCCGAAAGACTGAAGTTTAAAAATCAAAGCAAACTATCAAAAATTTACCGAAATGCAGAAGAGCGGAGAACCAAGAGTCAGAGAGATAGGAAAGATCATCACCAGTAATCGTTTTTTATGAAAGCCATAATGGCAATTAGAGATAAAATTCGAAGATTTGATCTTTCTACATCTTAACAAGAAACTTTAGAAAGAATGAAGCTTGAAGAAATGAGACAGTAGTTGGAGGGTTGAGAGGGGTCCCCCTTTTTCAACACAGGCTGTACAAAATTAATTATTCATCCAGGATTTCCTGTGTATATTGCATCATGAAACTGCGACCTTACTTTAATGTGAACAATATGCAGGAAGTTTTGGACAAGTTTTTTGCTTTAATTTCCAAAATAAGCAGGAAGGAGATGAAAAGAGATTAAACAACAAAATTCGAACATTTCTTTCCTTGTACCATGTTGCTAAGAAGAGTAACACCTAAGGGTGGCCACCTAAACCAGCTGTCGCTGTCATAATTCCACATCGAGGGATGACAAACTTTCTTTTGGGAAGGGAAGTCACAGTTAAAATTGATGTGATTAACTGGTACTTTTCCCAAATGTAATCATAGTATATCTATGCACAGTGTTCCAATAAATCTATCTTTCATTGTTATTGGAGAAAAAAAAAACTTATTTCTACACTATTAACCTAATTTGATTGTCTTCTTTACTTAATATTAATATTTAATAAATTACGAAGTAGGGAAGATGAAAAATTTAAATTTTTAGTATTAGATGAAATATGTCAAAAAGATTTATCAATGATTTTTGATCTGTGTACTGAACATTCTCCAGTAATATTCAGAAGGGGAGACAGATGGGGAGAAGAGCATCTTTCAGCAATAAACTTGCTGGTAATTCTCCTATAATAAAATTCTGAATACAGGCTGAATGAGAGCACGTTCCCAGCAAGAAGGTAAAGTTGAAGTAAAAAGACAAAGACATAATTTACCAAGGCAGTGCAAGATAAAATGCAAAAATTTTGAGAACCATAAGATATTGTCAGGATCGTATGCTTTCTCAGTGTTTAAGATCTAAGAGAGCAGAAATGAAGTCATTAGAAGAAATCACAATTTTAGGCGTAAATGAGTTGGGGGGAGGGGAGAAGGTATAGCTTCAAAAACATCTTAAGTTGAATTAACGTCAAAAGTTGGAGCTTAGAGTTCAGCTTTAGAAGGCAAAACAGCAGTTGTGCTGAAAGAAGACACCAGAGGGGTTAAGAAGTAAAGTTTGACTCAACATTGTTTGCAAAATGCCAGAAAGAGTGTGAAGAAGAGGAAGCATAAAAATTATTGCATTTTGTACTGAGAAATGAGTTTTTGGTGTTACAAAGAACAAATTTTTCACGATTCGGGGATGAAATATAAATTGCAAGAGTTTCTTAAGTTTCAAAGTTAGTTCTTTTTAGAGATTTTGAATCTATCTACAACTAGAAGATTTGGAAATGTCTCAATTCCTCTAATTTTATCTCTGATCCCCAATATGACTTTCATAAAGAATATTGTTGTAGTGATTTCTCATTTCTCTCTGACTCTTGCTCCTCCTCCTCTTTGTATTTTGGTGAATCTTTTGCTGTTTCCCTAGACATATTGAAGGCCTTTGATAGTGTTTGGCACAAAGATTTGATTTCCAAACTTTCCTCTTTCAGTATCTTTCCTTTCTGATTTCCCTTCTGGTCCTTCCATATCAGATGTTGTAGATGGTCACTTTAAATCTATAAAAGTTGTGCTACTCAGGGTTCTGTCCTATTCCTAATTCTATTTCTACTTTTTTTTTATTAAGGACCTTCTCTCTTATTACCTCATCACTTATCCACAACTACGCTGATGATTTCACCCTTTATTATTCCTTTCATTTTGAAATGAGATTGGCCCTGGAGCAGCTAACCTCTGACCCTTCTCTTATTTCTAATTAAATCAGAGAAAAAAATGCTTTTTTTAATGACTCAAAACTCAATTCCTCCATCCTTCTACTCAACATAACCTTCCACACACAACTATATATATATATATATATATATATATATATATATATATATATATATATATATATATATATATATATATATATATATATATATATATATATATATATATATATATATATATATATATATATATATATATATATATATATATATATATATATATATATATATATATATA
>SEYY01012343.1:125000-127500 GCA_009176605.1 Armadillidium nasatum | reverse complement strand
ATATATATATATATATATATATATATATATATATATATATATATATATATATATATATATATATATATATATATATATATATATATATATATACGTGTGTGTGTGGACCAACTGGGGCCCGGCCCTGGCTAAATATCAGGGAAAACCGGAGTTTGCCTACCGGGGTTATTAAAATGGTAAATTGTACTTTTATTAATAGTGGATTAAATGATGTTTAAGAAAATTAAGATTTTTCTTCTTGTGTTTTGAAAATTTTCTGTTTCTTTTGACAGCTCCTCTTCTGCTAGCGAATGTTCATCTTTGTGTTTTGATTTTAGATGCCCCCCTAAAGATTTAGTTGAAGAATTTTTACTTTGGGCACCCGGAGGTTCTCTTCTAATTTCTTTGCTGCAGATCGTTCATTTAGCTATTTCGAGCCTATCCTGAAACATTGTAAAGTACTCCCATACTGCTGAAGCTGATCTTTTAGCCATAATGACTGAAAGTATAAACAAAATAATAATTTTGAAATAATGTAGTTTAAATGTTACAAATTTGATACACAGTAATAAAATAGTAATGATATGTATAAATGCAGGTTATATTGATAATTTTATATCTTAAATTTTTTCAAACTTTAACTTAGGGTCTTACCTTAGTAATCCTGTTGAATAACAATTGTTAGTCAGAAAAAAATTTATTATACAAAATCTGTAATTTTCTGAATTATTTTTTTTTTCTGAAAAATTCATATAATCATTAATTTAAGTGAATGTTAACTATTCTACTCCTTTCTTATAATTAAATAAATCTCAATTAAAATTATATCTAATTTTCTTAATCTAAAATTCAGTGCTTTTGACCTCAACAAATTTTAGTCAGCCCCTACCAGAGTCCCGGTCCCGGCAAAATTCCAGACCCGTTCGATCCATATTTATATATAATATATATATATATATATATATATATATATATATATATATATATATATATATATATATAATATATATATATATATATATATATATATATATATATATATATATATATATATATATAGCGATTTTTACGTTAGATCTGCATATTATTTGGAATTGTGGTTTTGAGGCTTATGCTTGTTAAATTTTTGATTGAGTTAAACCTGTTCTCTCTGACAATGTAACAAAGATATTTCTTAAATTTGAAATGCTTTATGCAATTATTATATATATATATATATATATATATATATATATATATATATATATATATATATATATATATATATATATATATATATATATATATATATATATATATATATATATATATATATATATATAATAAAATAAGGAACAAGTTATTTGAAGTAACAGTGGCGAGAAGGATTGAAATTAATTCCTGTTTTCAAGATAAGTAGTTTACGTGAACGTGGGCGGCGAAAGGAAACTTGTTGTCTATGTTTTGGATTGATGTTTTCTTCGTTCTGAATTTGAAGATCATACTTGTACATTGGAAAAGGTGTCTCTCTCTCTCTCGAAGAATTTTCTTTTCCTTCTTCTTTAAATTGACACTTTAATAAAGATTGAAATCTAAAATGGGTTATGTAAACTTAGGAATTTTAAACTATGTTATTAGTAATTTAATAAATGGGCTTGAAGAATTAATTGATGGATTTTTAATGCTCTATTCAGTGCAGATATGTTTGAAACTGTTCAAATTTATGTTTATTTGTGTGAAATGTAAATTTATTTCTTTAGAGAGAGAGAGAGAAAGATTGTGATTGCAAGATCTGGAAAGCTATATTGAAGGATCTCATTAGGGATTATAATAGTGGCTGTCTATTCTGACCTGAGAATATTGTTATCCCCTTTTTATAGGTTCTCCAATCACTAGTGAAGATTCATGTCAATAGGAATGTAAAATTGAAAACGATAAAAAAAAATTTTTTTGAATGCTCTTTTTTTTTTCGGTGGAGTTTGTAAAAGTTCTTAAAATTTTTCGCATATATTTGAGCAAGCAAATGGAGAGAGTTGGGGGGGGGGGGGAAGGGGCCTTTATCACAATAAGTTTTCTTGATATTTTCTGTCGTACGATATACGGTACTCTATATATATATATATATATATATATATATATATATATATATATATATATATATATATATATATATATATATATATATATATATATATATATATATATATATATATATATATATATTCCATAGTAGAAACATAAGTTCACCCATTATTTTATATTTCTCATCCTGTTGACTTGTTCTAATAATATTTCACCTCTGAATAATAATAATAATAATAATAATAATAATAATAATAAATGGTATTTAAAGTATTCTATCTGCAATAAATGTTTGTTTACGTGTGTGTTTGAATATTTTTCTCCGTTATCTGTTTGATAAATTAAGTGTCACTTATTATTGTTAAAATGAGTGAAAATGAGATCAGTTTTACTACTTTTTATTTTTACGATTATTTAAAAAAAAAAAAAAATAAAAAAAAAAAAAAAACGATTCTTTTTC
>SEYY01012343.1:70000-110000 GCA_009176605.1 Armadillidium nasatum | reverse complement strand
TATTGTATTTAACAGTATAGAACCTTTTTGTATGTAATAGTTCAAACTTTTAAATGTACTTTTTTTCTGAATAAACTGTTGGAATTGGAATTAATTAATTATTATTATTATTATTGGGGTACAGCTTGCTGCTTATGGCGAAATATTAAACTCACACACGCACTATATATATTATATATATATATATATATATATATATATATATATATATATATATATATATATATATATATATATATATATATATATATATATCCAATATTGGTGTAAAATAAATACACATATCACTTTGATTAGCGTTAATTACTGAAAGTGTAAAAATTCGCATAGAATACAGCATTCTTTCATGCTTGCGTATACAATACCTCAGTGTTTATACATGTGTGTGTAAATGGCTTTTTTGGAAGGAGTTAAGATCATTTGGGAATTTGGCTTTAAGCCAGAGCAACATATATATAGGTTGTCGCTTTTGTAACTACTTCTGATATAAGAAAGTGAATATTTCTCCCCCCCCCCTCTCTCTCTCTCTCTCTCTCTCTCTCTCTCTCTCTCTCTCTCTCTCTCTCTCTCTCTCTCTCTCTCTCTCTCTCTCTCTCTCTCTCTCTCTCTCTCTCTCTCTCTCTCTCTCTCTCTCTTCTCTCTCTCTCTCTCTCTCTCTCTCTCTCTCTCTCTCTCTCTCTCTCTCTCTCTCTCTCTCTCTCTCTCTCTCTCTCTCTCTCTCTCTCTCTCTCTCTCTCTCTCTCTCTCTCTCTCTCTCTCTCTCTCTCTCTCTCTCTCTCTCTCTCTCTCTCTCTCTCTCTCTCTCTCTCTCTCTCTCTCTCTCTCTCTCTCTCTCTCTCTCTCTCTCTCTCTCTCTCTCTCTCTCTCTCTCTCTCTCTCTCTCTCTCTCTCTCTCTCTCTCTCTCTCTCTCTCTCTCTCTCTCTCTCTCTCTCTCTCTCTCTCTCTCTCTCTCTCTCTCTCTCTCTCTCTCTCTCTCTCTCTCTCTCTCTCTCTCTCTCTCTCTCTCTCTCTCTCTCTCTCTCTCTCTCTCTCTCTCTCTCTCTCTCTCTCTCTCTCTCTCTCTCTCTCTCTCTCTCTCTCTCTCTCTCTCTCTCTCTCTCTCTCTCTCTCTCTCTCTCTCTCTCTCTCTCCTCACACACAAGAAAGTTAAAAAAAATTTTTTTTTATACTTTTATATATTTATTGTTTTAATCCGAATTTTTTTTCCTAAACTGTAAGCTTAAATTTATTATTATTGTTATTATTATTATTATTATTATTATTATGACCCATAATTTCTTGAAAATTGTTCAGTTATTGCCTTATGTGGTAAAATGATAAATGTATTAGTGAAATGTTGTCATTCCATAACGGAGGGATTGATGAACATTTGTTGTTGTGTGTGACAAGCTGCTCTGCATGTAGAACCAGTTTCAAAAATAATATGTAAAGGCGTCTGACAGTGATAAATTTTGGGGAAGTTCCTAACTGTTCCTTGCTCTTAATGTATCAAGTAAGTGTATGTATATTAAAGGAGGACTCAAATGTTAACGCAAAACCTATTTGAGAGAGGAGAGAATTTTGTCAGGTGGATTTTTATAAATTGTCTTCGATTATTGTAAAATGCTGGTCAAATTTAATTTAAACAAATGAATGTATTATTATTTTTATTTATTATTATTAATATAGGTTTTTGCTATTATTATTATTATTATTATTATTATTATTATTATTATTATTATTGTTGTTGTTGTTGTTGTTGTTGTTGTTGTTGTTGTATCGGTTGTGATATTTCAGACATTCACAGATACAGATGCAATATGCATTTTTACTATTTATGGGACTTAGACCTTAATACGCAATTTTAATATGTTCAAATATATCATAAATTAACTTAACTTGATTTGTAAACCTGTAAAAAAAATTTCTTTCACACCAAGCTGTATAATATATATATAAAGGTAATATTTACTCTTAATTTCTTTGAACTCAATTTTTTTCAGATTTATAGTGGTTAGAAAGCCTTTTTTGAGCTCATAATTGCTGTAAAAATGTTTTTAAAAGTTTCCAAGACTTTGGATATAAGTATAAGAAAATTTTTTTTTTTTTTTTTTTTCAAATAAAGATTGACCCTACCAGTGGCAGGTAGAGCCTTTTTCAAGGAGGAAACATTATTATTATTATTATTATTATTATTATTATTATTATTATTATTGTTAAAATAGTTGTTAACACAGGGTTTTTTTTTATTTCAGTTAAGCCTGTGGTTCAACGCGTTAAAGCTCTTCGGTTATCACGAGATGACTTTGAGGTGATAAAAGTCATTGGAAGAGGAGCCTTTGGAGAAGTTTGTGTTGTGAAACTCAAAGGTACTGAAAATGTTTATGCCATGAAGATCCTCAACAAATGGGAGATGTTAAAGAGGTATATATATATATATATATATATATATATATATATATATATATATATATATATATATATATATATATATATATATATATATATATATATATATATATATATATATATATATATATATATATATATATATATTATATATATATATATATATATATATATATATATATATATATATATATATATATATATATATATATATATATATATATATATATATATATATATATATATATATATATATATATATATATATATATATATATATATAATGGAACAATTAAGAAATTTCTTTTGACAATGACAGTGACAATTGTAGTAAATTTAACAATGACGATGAAATTGAAAAAGCATATTTTAAAAATTTCCAGTACTTTAATAAATTTAACAATTTTATAATGAGGAAGAATTAAATTCTCTTTTCTTTATTCTTTATTCTAATGTGTAATTACATGTAATTTTAATAATCTAGTACAATGTGTCCTACTTGCTCTCGGTCCCTGATTGGCCAGATATACGCTTTTAGACATCAAAAGTACTGGTCTATGAAGGTCTTGAATGAGTTTGTAAATTATTTGGATGATGAGGAACTCCGTACCGGCTATTTTCATCTAGATGGCGCCACTTGCCACACATCGAACATAGACAAAACGTCAGCATGTACAAAAATAAGTTCTTCTTTGAAAATCTGATCATTTCCAAGGGAATTTGGCCACCAAGGTATGCTAACTTACTCCACCGGATTTCTTCCTGTTCGGTATGCTGAAAGGGAAAGTGTATCATAATCAGTCACATACTCTCATACAGCTGAAAGACAACATTCAGCAGGAAATTGAAGCTGTGATTCCCAATTTCTGCGGCAACCTTGATGCTAATAGGGATCACTTCCAACACTTGTTGGGATGTCATCAAGATTCTCACTCACCAACATTTGTTTGTTGCAAATTTTATTAACTTATGACCACTACTTTGACATCTGTAAGTGAATATCTGGGTCTGAGAGCGAGTTAGACATCCTGTATAATAGTATCTTTAGAACATTGATTTTAAAGAGTCTGATATGTGAGAACAGGTATAGACATGCAAAGTTCTAGTACTTTAAATTTAGAGCTCTTACCTAAATTGTGATGCAGAAACATAATATTTTCTTCAGTTTCTGGAGTAATTTGACTTCGTCTTGGAGAGTATATTTGGCTCCCACTAGTAAACAACCTTTCACTCTCACTAGAAAAAGATAGAGCAGAAAGATATTTATAAGCCAGTATATGTAAAATAATTGTCAGAAAATTGCCGATGATGATTGAGAAAAATTGCTGATTTTGACAATGATGATTAATCATCACATATATATATATATATATATATATATATATATATATATATATATATATATATATATATATATATATATATATATATATATATATATATATATATATATATATATATATATATATATATATATAAGAAACGGAGTACCCCAGTGAGCCATACTATCCCCCACACTATTTAACCTATACACAGCAGACCTCCCTCAACCCCAAACAACTCACACCCACATTACTTCATACGCCGATGACATAACTATTGCCACCACCCACCAAAATCTCGCTACCGCAACAACAATCACACAAGACTACTTAACACTAATCCAAACATGGCTGACAGAAAACCGGATGACGGCATCCCCAAACAAATCCTCCATAACCCTCATAACAACAGACAAACACCTATCCAACACCCACCCACAAAGTTCTCCTAAACAACACTCCCATACCCCTCAACAAAACTCCAAAGATTCTCGGCCTAACCTTTGACACACACCTCATTTTCACCAAATACATCCAAAATACCACCTCAGCCGCAAACAGAAAACTCAACATCCTCAAAACAGTGGCCAACACAGACATAAACAACAACATACAAACCTCAATCGCCATCTACAAACAATTTATACGCTCCACCATCAACTATGCCTCCCCTGTCTGGCACCCAATGCTCTCCAATCAAAACTTAATGACACTCCAAATAACGCAAAATAGAGCCCTCCGCACAATCACCGGCTGCACACCACAACCCCTCAACAACACCTACATAATGAAACCAAAATACTACCTTTAAAAAACCACCTCGAAATGATAGGCACTCAATTTTACGCAAAAACCCGTCTACCCACACACCCATGCCACAATACTCTCCTCCAACCTACCAAACACAGACTAAAACAACCTCCATCATCCACTGGTACCTTCTATAAACAAATCCTAAATCACATCCCCCCCCACCTCCCCCCAACACCACAATAACCAAACATATCCACACTCAACTAACGCATTCCTACTTGATCAACAGACCACCAAACAACATCTTGACACACCCCCTCCCGAAATAAACCCCGACTTCAGCAACCTCCCAAGACACTCACAAATCTCATTAGCAAGATTGAGATGTGGGCACCACCCAAACTTACAACAATACAAACATAAATTCAAAATAAACCAGACAACTTCTCCCACTTGTACCAGATGCGGAGAGGCCCCGGAGACCGAGTCACACTTTCTATTACACTGTCCTTTCCAACTCTCGCCCCAGAATCTCCTGGGGCATCACTACCTTGAAAGATCTCTGGACGAGGCCGACTGCGGCGGGCGGCTTCATTAGCGAAGTATGGCCACCTCAGCGTGGGGTGAGAAGTATATATATATATATATATATATATATATATATATATATATATATATATATATATATATATATATATATATATATATATATATATATATATATATATATATATATATATATATATATATGAGTGATGAAGTTGGTCATAGAATAAGAGAAGGGGAGAAGGTGTTAGGTGGTTTGAGGGATATTTGGAATAGAGGAAGGTTACCAAGGGAGGTGAAGGTGAGAATGTTTGAGGGATGCTGTATACCGGTGGTTATGTATGGGAGTGAAGTATGGATGTTGAACGCTAGAAAGAGGAAAAAAATAGAAGTGTTCGAAATGAAAGGTCTGAGAGCGGTTTGTGTAGTTGTTAGAAGAGACATAGTCAGGAATGTTAGAATAAAAAATGTGTGGATGGGGAAAGAGCTTGGTTGAGAGAGCTGAACAAAGTATGCTGAGATGGTTTGGACATGTTTGTAGCTAAAAAGGTATTTGTTTCAGAAGTGGAGGGTGTAAGAGAAAGGGGGAGACCGAGGGGAAGTTGGATGAGTAATGTCAAGGAGCTGTTAAGGGATAGAGGGTTGAATTGGGAGGAGGGTGTGCGGTTGACAGAGGATGAGAATGAATGAAAAAGATTGGTAAAGAGGTGAGTGTTTGGATGGATGTGGCCTACGATAGATACCACCCCACGATTGTGGGAAAGGTTGTAAAAAAAAAATAAATAAAAAATAAAAAAATATAATATATATATATATATATATATATATATATATATATAATATATATATATATATATATATATATATATATATATATATATATATATATATATATATATATATATATATATATATATATATATTATATATATATTTATTTTTTATTTTTTATTTTTTATTTTTATTTATTTATTTTTTTTTTTTTCCTTAAAAAATTGATGAAAAAATATTACTTTAGTTTTCATAATGAGATTTATTATTAGTTTTGTTAGTAGTGATATCAGTCTCAGAAGCCGAAGTTTTTAGGATTTTGAATAATTTTTAATTTTTTAAATTTGAAAATTATTCATGGCCATAGCTTTTTAAAACGTTTTCTGATTTTCATTTATGTCAAAGATAAAAAGTTATTTTTCATTTCCTCATTTATTTTGCCCCTGATTTTAATTTTTATTTTATTTTATTTTTATTTTAAAAAAAAAAATTTTTTTTTTTTGTAATTCAAATAGTTCATAAAGAAACTAATTTCTTATTTGATATGTTAATGCTTCTAGACAATTCTTTTACATTTCATGTTCCTGTAGTTGTATTTGCAATTTTAAGCATTTTAAGGTTGAATTTTTAGAATAATGCAATACTCCCAATGTTACAATGATTACAAAGGTATGTAATAAAAAGAGTTGTTTAACATAAATAAAAAATTCTAAACATGTGTGAAGACTTTTCAAGAAAAAGTAAATTAGAAGAAAGAAAGAAGATACTCGCAAAAGCTTATAAGAAATCCATCAAACAACTTGCAAATCCTGAAGCTTATAACCAGCAACTACTACTAGAGAAGAGATGAAAGCCTTAACAGTCGCAGTACTTTGGAAAGTCGCTTTTACAAGCACAGTGACTTTCCAAAGTACTGCGATTGTCAGGGTTTAACGTTTCAAAAGTTGTAGTAATTTTGATCTTTCATTTGAAAGTGCAATAATCTTTTTCAAGCCTGAAGGTGAGTTTAAGTAATTTAAAAAGAAATTGAAGAAATTTTGATTTATTGATAAATCGATGTTTCTTCCCCAAGTTAGCCTCTGATCTCAGGAATCAAGGTACAACTTTTAATGTTTGGTACATTTTTTCTTTATCTACCATTATGATTTTTTTTAAAGAAGAAAGTCATACTATAAGTATTCTTTTCTTGACAAAAAGTTATAAGTAAAAGAAAGAGAATAGTAAGCCACATGGGACCATTGGGACTGTCTCAGTTTAAATAAAGTATATAAGCTACTTTGCCAACCGAAATACACATGTAATATACAAAATGTATATCAACTAATTACACAACATATGAATTAAACATATCAGGGGAAACATCTGCACTCAAAAGTTTGTCAATAATATAAATCACAAAGTAAATGCTAGTATATAAGCCAGTTTCCACAAAACTAAAATTATATAGCTTTTTATACTATTATATATTGCTAGTCATTTGACTAGAGCTTAGTCATTCTTTCATTTTCTTTTTGTTTTGTTCCCTTGTAAACCTATTGCGATTTAATTAAAAGAACTTGCATCTACATTATCAATTGATGAAAAAGTTTTGAAATCCTGAATTATATCCCCTCCAGAAATCCTCTATCTACAGAAACTTCCCCAGGTCTTTTAGCTTGTCCATGTAACTATTGTTTTCAAATAAAAAATAATTCGTGCTGCTTTGCACTGTACTACCTCCAGTATATTAACGTTTTCCATAGATAAGGAGCCCAAACCTGTGCACAATACTCAGTGATTTAGAACTGAACTATAGAACTATAATGAACCATTATATAACTTAGGCCTACTGATCTTCTTGCTTTTATAATTATCTAATGATAATTATAAAAGTTTATTTTTCCCTAACATTGTTATCTCTGTTCCTGGCTTCTAAACACTATTTTACAACTTACAAATAACTACTGATAATCACATTCATATCTTTTTTGTTTATCAACTGATCCAAGCCATTCCACTGAAATCTTAAATTTAAATTCATATTAGAATAACCCAGATGAAAACTTTATACTTTGTATTAAAATTCATTTGTCACTTTTTTAGGCCAACCAAGAAGTTTATTTAAATCAGGCAGAATCTTCATACATCCCTCAATATTTTTAACAGGATAGGCTAGCTTAAATATTTTTAACAGGATAGGCCAGCTTAATGTCGTTAGCAATCTTAGAATGTAAAAATTTTATTCCCTTATCATCAAAATTATTAATGTGGATTAGAAGTTGAAATGGCCCCTGCACAGAATCCTGAGAAAAACTTCACTCTTCACCAGTTTCCATGTTTCATTTATTACCATTTTACTACTGTACAATTGTTTCCTGTCTTTCAACTACTCCTTTATTCAGTTTTCTACAACAAGTTCTAAACCAGTTCCTCACTGAGATAACTTGTGCTGAAATCCTGATATATTGTACATTATCAACTGGCTTTAAAAATAGATATATCCCAATTGTCTTTGTTGACAAGTCTATGTGATGTTTTCAATTATTAAGCTTCGTGTAAATTTTTTAACATCTCATCAAATGTATTATCCTGATTTTTTTATTTATATTATATTTATCTTCTGTTCAGAGTAATGCACACAGCTTTATTTCTGCTGAAAATCACCTTGTCCCTTCTAGGCATTATTAATAAGGCTTTCTGAGATGTCTTTAGAAATGCTTAAAACTTTTAAGTCTCATTCCACTTATATTGCCATCTATATGGATTTTTTAAATAATGAAAATTAAAAAGTTAGAAATAAATTAAAAGTTAATATATATATATATATATATATATATATATATATATATATATATATATATATATATATATATATATATATATATATATATATATATATATATATATATATATATATATATATATATATATATATATATATAGAGCTGAAACAGCATGTTTTCATGAAGAAAGAGATGTTTTAGTATTTGGTGATCGTCGATGGATTACAAATTTACATTATGCCTTCCAAGATGATACGAATTTGGTAAGAAAATGTTCTTATTTTTATTTACTATGACATTTAAATTTTTTTTTTTTTTTTAAGGGGCCATTTGATAGATTTTGAATTTTATTAATTTATGGTTGTTGTTATAACCTTGAATTCATTTGTTAAGAAGTCATTTATATTTTACAATTAAATTACATAGATATAAAATTGGATTATAGTTGCTGGAGGTCTGAATTTAGTTTGTAAAATTCAATATTTTATTGCAAATTTTTAAATTATTAATTATATTATATATATATATATATATATATATATATATATATATATATATATATATATTATATATATATATATATATATATATATATATATATATATATATATATATATATATATATATATATATATATATATATATATTACCTTTGGTGGGCAAAGGCCAGAGGTTTACTAAAATTTCCACCAGTTAGGATGAAAATCAGAAATCTGGTCAAATTAAAGGCCGACATACCTGATACACGAGATTTAAAGGTGTGTAAGTGATAGGAAAATAGATAAAGGGGGTATGTTCCAAACTTTACCAGAACAGTAGATGTAAGATTAGGTATAGCCATCGAGTCTTGGATCAGAGAGTTGGACATAGAAAAGATGAGACTATAGAAAGGTGTTCCGCACTAGCCCTTCTCAGTGGATGAGGTATACAATGGGAGAGTTCAGAAGAGCAGTTTCCATTGTAATAGCGAGAATATTGAGAGACTGACGCAACATTTCAACGTGCAGAAAGAGACTGCAGAGAATTATTGAGAGCAGAAGAGTTGAAAAGATGTAAAGTCCTTGACTCTATTTTTTCAAGGAGAGCTGTATGACTGGAGCCGCCCCAGATATGTGATGCATTCTTCATACAGGGGCGAATAACCCTATAAAGATCAAGCAACTGAGGTGGAGTGAAGAAATTTTGAAGGTACTGCAGAACACCTAACTTCTTGGAAGCTTGTTTAGAAAGAGATGTAATGTGATCTTTCCAAGAAAGATCATGAAAAAAAAAAAAAAAAAAGAAACATTGAGAATATTAAGTAGAGATGAAGGTGTAAGTTGTGTTTTTGAAAAGATATCATGGTTGTGCTGAAGGTTGTGTCGAGTAGAGAGATGGAGGAACTTGAGTTTTGGAGGCATTGAAAATGATCATGTTTTCTCTGCCCCAATTTGAAATACGAGAGAGTTCAGGGGTTAATTGCTCCAAGGCTACCCTCCTTACATTATTAACTGCTGTTGGGAAGGGCTTCCTTTCAAATTGAAAGGAGTAATGAAAGGTGGAGTCATCAGCATAGATGATGTTACATTAATGAAAAGCAGAAAAAGTGTTGGTGATAGGACAGATCCTTGAGGAACAGAACCATTAATAGATTTAAAGGATGAGCGGTATCCGTCCACAACAGCTGCTATAGAACAATCAGAGAGAAGGATAGATTCCAAAAGAGGGAAGTTTGGAAATCAAGTTTTGTGCCAGACTCTCATCAAAAGCTTTCGATATGACCCGTGAGACAGCAAAAGATTCCGAAATTTACTTTAGTAAATAAAATTTTTATTGATTAACAGTAATATAAAATTTTAAATATTTATGCCCTAGATTTGTTACTTTTATGTGACTTAAATTTCTAGTATTCTAACCCTAAACTCGAGTTTTATTGTTTTCGTAATTTTCTATGCTGTTTATTCTTTTATCATAGTTTTTTTTTTTTTATCTTCTCCGGTGGGCAAAGGGTGGAGGCTTACCAAATTCCACCAGAGTTGGGAAAAATCTATCCTGGTCGATGGTGGCCGACATGTCCAGATACACGACGCTTTTGAAAGTATGCAAGTCAAAGGAAGTTGGGAAAACAGATAAAGGGAGTGTGTTCCAGATTTTACCAGTTGAGTATATGTAAGATTGAGCATAGCGGTTAAGTCTGGGGTCGGAGAGTTGGACAAAGAAAGGATGAGACTGTGTAGAAAGGCGTGTCGCACGAATTCTTCTCAATGGAGTAGGTATGCAACAAAAGAGTTCAGAAGAGCAGTGTCCATTGTAATAGCGATAGTAAAGAGAGAGAGTGACGCAACAATTCGACGGTCAGAAAGAGATTGGAGAGAGTTAGTAAGAGCAGGAGAGTTGATAAGACGAAAAGCCCTAGACTTCACCTTCTCAAGGAGAGCTGTATGAGTGGAACCACCCCAGATGTGCGAAGCATACTCCATACAGGGACGAACAACACCCCTATAGAGAGCAAGCAACTTGGGTGGCGTGAAATATTTCTGGAGACTCCTCAGAACACCCAACCTCTTAGAAGCTTGTTTAGAAAGAGAAGTAGTGTGATCTAATGTGATCTTTCCAAGAAAGATCACAAGAAAAGGTTACGCAAGAATATTAAGAACAGATGAAGGTTTGAGTTGTGCGTTTTCGAAGAAGACATAATAGTTGTGTGGAAGATTGTGTCGAGTAGAAAGATGAAGGAATTGAGTTTTTGAGGCATTGAAAACAACCATGTTTCCTCTGCCCCAATTTGAAATACGTGAAAGATCTGGTCTTGTAATAGCCTAAAAAATAAATATATTGAAATACTTTCTGCAATGAGTAATTTATTAGAAAATTAGTATATCAGTATATATGATTAATTTATAGAATATTTCATCTGGATTCGGTTGTCATAATAATTGTTAACATATCTATGAAGAGTTTACAAAATGTTTGCATTTATTCTTATTGTTTTCTATGTAAGGGGCTTAAATATTTAATGCATGAATAAGGTGCTGCACATGACTTCTTGTCAAAATAAATGTATATACGATTCTGAAAATTAATATAGCCTTATTCTTAATTTTCTTGTGGATATAAACAAGTTATGTGGTTTGTTTTTACATATCTGAATCTTATGGATATTTAATAATAATAATTTGTTTTTATTTTTCAGTACTTAGTAATGGATTATTACTGCGGTGGTGATTTGTTAACCCTCTTAAGTAAATTTGAAGATAGGCTTCCAGAAGAAATGGCTAGGTTTTATATAGCAGAAATGATTTTAGCAATAGGTAAGAATAATTGCAATGGGGATTGCAGAAATCTTGCTTAGATTTAATTTGACTTTCCTCATGAAGGAAATTATCTTTTCAGATTCCATACATCGATTGAAGTACGTCCATCGGGACATTAAGCCGGATAACGTGCTCTTAGATGCCAATGGCCATATTCGGCTTGCAGATTTTGGGTCATGTTTAAGGTTGATGCAAGACGGAACTGTTCAGAGTAACGTAGCTGTTGGGACACCCGATTACATATCTCCAGAAATACTTCGAGTAAGTTCGTGATTTTATTAATAAAAGAAGCACCGCACGCTTTAATTAATTAATTAATTAATTAGACTAGTAATGGTAATGAATTTTATCATCATTGCAGCTCATGTAAATTTGGCAGCAAATTTCTTATGAGTGATAATAAAATTAATTAAAAATTGGCATTGAAACTTTATAGCAATTTTATTTAATTAAGTATTTACTCGTATTACATTTATACCTTTTTTTTAAAAATTTGTATTGTAATGCACCATCAGCAATCTAATTTTTCTCCCCTTCCCACCCCATTTGGTGTAGGCGATTGGGGATGAGCAGGTTTGTAGGTTAAAAATAGTTGTATCTCGACTTCCGTAAGTAATTATTTAGCTTTTGCTTACAAACTAACTTACTAATTTAGGCTTTGTTATACCTAATATATATATAATATATATATATATATATATATATATATATATATATATATATATATATATATATATATATATATAATATATATATATATATATATATATATATATATATATATATATATTATTTATTATTTTTTTTTTTTTTTTTTTTTTTTTTTTTTTTTTTTTTTTTATATATATTTATTTTTTTTTAAGGAGAATTATAGCTCAAACACTTGTTCGAAACTACAATTATAATTTTAAAATATTTTAAAATGTGAATGAAATGATACAAGTATAAAGGCTTCGAGTTTGATTGCAAATTAACATCTTAGATTCAAATTTTTATTTGATAGTTTGTTTTCATTACAGTACTCCCTATTAGAATGAATCTCGGAGACTGATTAAACTGCATACAGTAATTGATGTAGAGCCACTAGATTGGGGGTACAAAGTATTTTTGGTATTGATGTAGATCCTGTATTTTTCTGGAGCATTACTGTTTTGCTCCGATTCGATTTTTTGTACATTTCTTAAGGTTCTTTGTTGGATATATATATATATATATATATATATATATATATATATATATATATATATATATATATATATATATATATATATATATATATATATATATATATATATATATATATATATATATATATATATATATATATAAGATGTACCGATACCAGTAAAGAGGCCGATACCGATACTCTATATTTTTTAGGTGCCGATACCGATACTTTAATTATTATAAGAAATACACAGTAATAAGATAGAAAATTTGTGTACTGCTAGGCAACTGAGGATTGCATTCCCTGTACAACCAATACTTAGTAATGTATTTCATATTTGGTTGTTCCCAAGTATATTTTATAAATTAAAATATTATCTTTTAGGAATAATAAATGCAAATATAATACTAATAACTTTTTTATGTTTGTGTTTATTCAAAAAAATTTCCATTTCAATTTTCCAGTAAGTATTAACGAAGTTTAGCTACTGTCTTTTATGTTTTAACATGATTACAATTTACAAGAAGATTCTTTAACTAGCTACAATATAAAGAATAAAAATAATGAAGGAAGAGACCTCAATTAATCAGCAGAAAAGACAAAATATAAAAAACGCTATTATTCAAACATGACATAATATACTCCTTTAAGGTAAAGACATCACTTAGTAGTTGAATTCAAAGTATCGGAGTATCGGCCAAGTATCAGCCATATTAACCAATACCGATACGGATACCCAAGAAAATGGCCGATACTACCGATACCGATACTATATCGGTACATCTCTAATATATATATATATATATATATATATATATATATATATATATATATATATATATATATATATATATATATATATATATATATATATATATATATATATATATATATATATATATATATATATATATATTAGTGGATCATTGTAGATAGACTATGGTTTCTCTACCCACCGAATTATTTAGTAGAATATTGATGGAATTTTACTGGGCCTAGCTTCTTTGACGGCAGGAATCCCAAATGACAGTTACTTTAGCACTGAACATTTTCGCTGTTTGAAACTCGCCTATTTCCAGCTACTTTGGACAACCTTTTCACTGTGTAAAGCAGCTTTTCTTTTTATGTAATTAGAGCAAGCTATGTATTGCGTTGACTACGTTTCAATGGAGGAGTGAACCAGTAACCAATTGTTGCTTTTTTTTTATCTCTTTAAATGTGACTATTAATATCAAAGATACTTTAGGTCGTAATGAAATAATGTTAGTGGTTGTATTGGTTATTATTAGAAAAGTTACATTTTAGTATGTATACAAGTTTAGTTGCAATTTATAAAAATTAAGAAAAATTTAAATATTATTATTATTATTAAAATTACTATGTTAAAATAATATAAACATTAATGAATATTAATAAACATTATTTAAAAATAATTAGTAATTATATAAAAATTTGCCTTAAGCATTATAAATTAAAAATAAACCATATAAAAACCTCTTCATATTATAAAAAAAAATTTATATTTAAAATGACGTACGTACCTTTGAATATATATTTTTAATAGAAAATTAGAAAACGTTATATTTTTGTTGTATTTTTGTATTCATTTTATATTTATTTTATTTATTTGTTTGATTATTTATTTTATTTATCTATTTATTTATTTTTCTTAATGAGTACCATATACACTTGGCGCCCAAAAGGCGGAGCTACTATATAGTAAAGAGAAGTTTTCGCACAAGATTTCTTCTTGGTTTGAAAGTTCTGTTTGTTCATCGTTGATTGGTGTGTTTTCCTGTGAAAGTGATTCATTATCCAGACAAAACTTCATCTGAGAGGTTGGAGGAAAAATAGCAGGCTCGAGGCAGCTAATGGAGTTGACATCAGTATTTTCATTTAGAAGTAAATCTTGTAGCATCGATCCATTCTTTGAAAAACTTTGAAACGGCCAGAGTATGGTGCTTTCAGATTTCTGCGACTGTATTGAAGAAAGACATGATAACTTGTTTGAAATTCAGCAGGCAAATAAAATGAAGATTTGGAGGAAGCATGAATCTTTGAATGAAGAATAATGTACAATTTTTATGCGATTATACAGTGGTAGGTGTTTGTGCTGCCCATTTTATGTTCATGTGCCACAATATTTGAGTGATTCATCTTTCTTCCAAAGTTATCCATTTACATATGGTAGCAGTGCTGTGAGGTGCTCCATTGTTTTGATACACTACCATATCCTTAATGGTGATTCATTCTTCAGGGTACTAGTTAATATATAGTAGCAGTGTTATGCGTATCCCAATTGTTTTTAGATGAACCACTATAAATGAACTAGTATTACACCATCTCTAACCAAAGAGTGCGAGTAGTAAAATGCAAGTTGGCGCCGTTGTTGATCATTCTTTGCTGAATCTTAATAGGTTGTCCAATACTAATTGATGGAGAGCGGCTATGATAGAAGTCTGGCTGCTCTTTGTTATAGGTTGAGTGCACTTTGTAAAGTAAATAGAGTTGTAGTGTGTTCTGAAGTTGGTTTTGAATTAGAAGCTGGAAATGGAAACCTCTATTTCTTCTTCTGGTTCAATTTTTGAAGTCATTTTTGATAGAAAGTATCCGAAGCTAGAGGTCATCATTCGTCTCGTATTCTGCTGTAAATTCCACTCTGTGGAGTTGCAATTTTTCAATTAGATAGTAGTTGCGATTTTTTTCTGCTAGTTTACTAATCATCTTGTGGAGTATCCGAAGTCAGGGTTCCCAATTATCTGGAGTCACCAATTGTCTGGTGGATCGTTGTAGATAGATTAGTTTGTCTGCTCACTAGATTATTTAGTAGAATGTTGATTGAGTATATATATATATATATATATATATATATATATATATATATATATATATATATATATATATATATATATATATATATATATATATATATATATTATATATTATATATATATATATATATATATATATATATATATATATCAAGGTTAAATATGATTAAAGATCAGACTTTGCCTTTAATCTAGTAGTGATTTATTTTCTAATATTAATATAGTTAAAGAATTTGTTACAGTTTAGTGTTAAGATGTATTAAAGGTTGTGAATTTATAATTGAAAAAATATTTTAAAATGATTATCAGTTATAAGTTAGTTTTTTTTTTTTTTTTTTTTTTTTTTTTTTTTTAAATGGTGTGGTATCGTCAATAAATTATGTAGATGAAACGATAGAAATTGTATTCAAAATAAAATATGACAATGAAAAGAAGACAATTGGTGAAGGGAAGAAATTCTTTTCTGTATTAGAAATAATTTTAGTAAAATCTAACGCATTGAAAATTGTATACGAAGCAAATATTTGTATTAGTGTTGCCAATTTTGTTAAATATATTTTACATATTTTTTTTTTCTTTACATTTCGTCCAGAAGAAATTTTTTTTTAATATAACCAACTATATATATATATATATATATATATATTTATATATAATATATTATATATTATATATATATATATATATATATATATATATATATATATATATATATATATATATATATATATATATATATTATATATATATATATATATATATATATATATATATATATATATATATATATATATATATATATATATATATATATATATATATATATAATTTTGCAATGCTGTAATATGTCTTGATTATTCTTTAGATGAGATCCGATCAAGACGTTTTTTGTTTTTTGTTTTGTTTTGTTTTGAATAATTCCATTGTTTTATTAATCATTGTAGTGACAAATAACTACCAATTACTTTTCGAAAGTTGTAATCTTCGTTATTTGTAATATGTAGGCTAATAATATCGAAAATGTTATGCTTCACTTTTTGGTTTTGTTTTTTCTTTTATATATATATATATATATATATATATATATATATATATATATATATATATATATATATATATATATATATATATATATATATATATATATATATATATATATATATATATATATATAAACGTTAATGAAAATTTACTTACGGAATAAGAGCTCTCGATGCTAATGCATTCTCATCAAATTTTGTTAAGAGAAAATAGAAATGTTGAGAACAAAATAAAACTTATAAGGAGAACCTACTTCACTGAATTTTTTTTCCATAAACTTAATTGAATTGTTTGATTAAATTGTTTTCTCTCAATGAATGACATATATACTTAAATATTTCTGTCCCAGTCCAATTTCTCTGGGTTACTTTTTTTTTTTTTTTTTTTTTTTTTTTTTTTCCCTTTCTCGACGCAGGCTTTTCCCTTTAACTTTTATTTTGTTCTTATCCCTTAAATTATTTTTATATGATGATGTTTTTATTAGCTTCTAATTTCTAATTCCTATTTAAATTTTCATTAGGAAAATTGTTAATAACTTAATTTAGTTTTTGTCACTGCATCTGTATATATATATATATATATATATATATATATATTATATATATATATATATATATATATATATATATATATAATATATTATATATAATATATATATATATATATATATATATATATATATATATTTTGTAATTGTTACTTTGTAACCGAGTATATGTATTTGAAATTGTTACACTTTTGTAAAATTTTTGAAATTTTAAGCACTTGTTAATAGAAATCTGATTTAAATATTAAAAAGTAATAAAATTCAGTTTTGCCAACAGTGACTAACATTTTGGCAAAACTAAAATGAATTTGACATTATACCCTTGAGAATATACACTTCATGTTAGATTTTATTCTTCCAGGCAATGGAAGATGGACAAGGAAGGTATGGGCGGGAATGCGATTGGTGGTCCCTTGGAGTTTGTATGTACGAAATGCTCTACGGGGAAACACCATTTTATGCCAGAATCCTTAGTTGAAACTTATGGGAAAATTATGAATCACAAAGTAAGTGTTTTTTGGTGTAATTGATTTCATGTATTGAGTCAGTTTCATTGATTTGATTTATAAATTTTAGGATATGAAGATTTTTAAAATCATTTCTTTTAAAGCTGTAACAGTTGCTTTTTTTTTTTTTTTTTTTTTTTCCTTTAATTTTCTTTTATTTCATTATAGAACTGCTTCGATTTTCCAACGGATTTAGGGTATGATGTATCAGAAGATGCCAAAGATTTGATGAGGCACCTTATATGTTCCTCGGAATATAGATTAGGGAAAAATGGAATAGAAGATTTCAAAGTAATCACTTATTTGTATTTTGCCTATTCATATTTAAAAGTAATGTAAACTTAGTTCAGTGGAAATAAAACTAACTTTTTCAGTGATTGGTTATTATTTTCTTATATTCATTAATTGTCTTGAAATTACTTTTTATTTAATTTGTTTAATGTTTAAGCAATAGCTTTCTTGATTTAAATATTTTTGATTGTGACAAATTGTTTTCTCTTAGAATCATCCTTGGTTTGCGGGTGTTGATTGGTTTTCTTTAAGAGACAGCAAAGCCCCTTATATTCCGGAGGTTTCGAGTCCAACAGACACGAGCAACTTCGATGTTGATGACACTGAAGTTCGACCTAATCAAGATGCTTCGTGTCCGCCTCCAGCTAATTCTGCCTTTTCAACACTACATTTGCCTTTTGTTGGTTTCACTTTTACTCAAGGAAGGTAATATTATTATTGCTATTACTGCTACTATTGTTAGTATTATTGTTTTGGCAATTATCAACAACGTATACTATTCAAAAACAGTTTGAATTGAAAACTGAATAGATTTATAGTGTCTTAGAATCTTGTTAGAGTAAATATGAGAAACAATTGGTTTATTATTTACTATTATTTTTATTATTATTATTATTATTTAATGATATTTTCAGTAATATAAGTGACAAAGGATGTCTATATAAGCTCTCAAAAACTGCTGTTATTTCTGGTTCAAATAATATAGAAAATGAGAAAAAGTTAAGAAGTTTAGAGAAGGAAAATATCGAATTGATTAAGAAAATGGCTTTACTGGGAGCGCAGGATAAGTTGGATGGTGGGGCCGAACAACTTAAAAAATTAAATGATCAAATACAGACACTTACTAAACAAAATAAAGGTAGACATTTGCGTTTTAAGTTCTGTTTATATGTGATAATTTTAGATATTTTTTGTTTGCGGTATGTTTTCTATTGAATACTGTATCTAATTTATTTATTTTATTTTGTTTGCCTAGAATTGTCATTAGAATTGACTGTAGCAAAGCGTGCTGAGAATGATATTGACAAAGAAACTGAAAATAAAATAAAAGAATTGGAAAGAATTAATAAAAATTTAATACAAGAAAAAGAAAATTTGGCTAAGGTATTTTATTTTTTTTAGTTTTGAAATCTTACAATTTTTGTTTTCAAATTATTGATATTTTTATTTATTTTTTATTTTAATTTTATTTATTTATTATTTTCTTTGTGCAAATAGGAAATTGTAGATAACCAGGAAAAGTTAAATTTGCAAGCCAAAGAAGTTCAAGATGCTCTCTCCCAAAGAAAATTAGCAATGTCTGAGTATTCAGAGGTCTCTGATAAGTAAGAATCGTTCAAATTATTACAATATTATGTAATGTAATTTAAAGTTTGTGTTGAACGAAGGCATGATTTTCAATAAAAAGATTAAAATTTTAAATCCTATTTGGCATTGGTTTTGTAAATGTTCATGCATTTAAAGTTTTGATGTAATTGTATGAATAATGATTCGCTTTTCCTTCGATAGATTAACAGAATTGAGGAACCAAAAACAAAAGCTATCTCGCCAAGTCAGAGACAAGGAAGAAGAATTAGACAACGCACTCCAGAAAATAGATACTTTAAGGCAAGATTTAAGAAAGGCTGAAAAACTCAGGAGAGAATTAGAGGTAATAATAGTAAAGATGTTTTCTTATACATTTTTTTTTTTTTAAATATACTTTTCTTACTGTCACATATCATGTATACTTTTCCTTCCCTGTAACTCGTCTAAAATATTTTTTGAGTCAAGAAAGTTTCCATTCTAAGATTTTATATCAATTGAAATTTAGGGATGTGTTGAGAAAGCAGATGAAGATGCCGTGAAGGAAAGAAAATTGCGGGAAAGAATGGAGGAGTACACCAAAGGAATTGAATCTGAATTAGAAAAAATACAAGACCGTCCACAGGGCAGAAGCGGTTCTATTAGCTCTATTGATTCAAATCAAGAAATTACTAGGTACTATTTTCACTTTTTTATATTTAATTTATGTAATAAGACTTTTTTTTATAATTTTTTTAAAATTTTTAATATAATATATATATATATATATATATATATATATATATATATATATATATATATATATATATATATATATATATATATATATATATATATATATATATATATATATAATGGTTTTAGGTTAAAAACCGAGTGTGATCGTTTAATTGTTGAGCATGAGGAAAAGGCCCAACAACTGACAATGCGACATTCACATGAAATGGTTGCACTCAAAGATCAGCTGACTGAGTTAGAGAACTTTAAAACAAGACTTCAAAATGAGGTACAGAAGATTTAAAAATAAGCCCAGTTGATTTTATATTTTGGCTATATATATATATATATATATATATATATATATATATATATATATATATATATATATATATATATATATATATATATATATATATATATATATATATATATATATATATATATATATATATATATATATATCCTTTTTTAATGTATTGCTCACTCAATAATTTCTTTCAGCTGAATGTTGCTAATAAAAAAGTAGATCAACTGCGAAGTGAACTAGAAAAGAGATCAGAGGAACAGGAAGATTCTGTCTCTGATATTAAACGAAGACATGACCGGGAAAGGCAAATGCTTGTTGACGACAATAAGAAACTTCTTTCTGATGTAGACAAGGTAAAGTTTTTATTTTGATAAATTTTTTTTTCTTTATCAAATTTATAAATGTTTATACTTTTTCTGTCAAGTTTTCTAATTTTGTAAACGTTTTTAAATTTTAGTTGAAAGAGAACTTGGAGAAACTCCAGTGTGAACGCAAAGGTTTAGAAGAAGAATATTCTGACCTCCGCAGCAAAAAAGAATCCATTGCTCAATGGGAAGCGCAAATTACTGAAATTATCCAATGGTAACAATCTTTATATTAACCTTTTTTTTTTTTTTTTTTTTTTTTTTTTTTTTTTTTTTTTTTTTTTTTTTTTTTTTTTTTTTTTTTTTGGGGGGGGGAACCTTTTCTTTTTTATCTCTCTCTCTCTCTCTCTCTATATATATATATATATATATATATATATATATATATATATATATATATATATATATATATATATATATATATATATATATATATATATATATATATATATATATATATATGTAACCTAAAATTATTTCTATTTTTATTAGTGGAAAGTGGCAAGTTTGGCAGTAATGGCAAAATAGAATACTTAGAAGTATAAAAGGTTCTAATATTGTAATTGGAGGTCGAGTTACTGATTTTTTATTGATTAACAATGCATTAGGATAATTCATTGCTGTTAGTCAAGAATGCAGAATAGGAAGAAAACTCGAATATACCATACTAAACCTAATCTCGTTTTATTTTAATCTTGGTGGGAATTGTTTAAATGTTTTAAATTTAATAAAAATATTTGTTAACAGATGCAGAAATGTTTATTAATTGTAATTATTTTTAGTATTAAAAGCATACGTAATGTTCGGTTATAAACTTATAATGGTTTCTGGTTAGTAACTATGATGACTATTAATCAACTTTAATAATTTTTCATTGTCTCACATTATTATAATTTTGTTAAAAATGTTTGTTGCTGAAACCTATTATCGCACTGTAACTACTTTAAGGAGTAAAAGTACTTAGTTATTTTGAAATATACTGCATTAATTATTTTTTTATATTTATAAATAGTATATAATTATATTATATATTATATTTATAAATAGTATATAATTTATTCAATAACATCAATTTATGTAGCTTTAGTTTTTATCAGTTTATAATACTAATTATATTCGTCCTTGTGATTTTTTATTTGTATTCACATGAAAAAAAAAGTTTTAAAACGTGACAAATTTTCACAGGGTTAGTGATGAAAAGGACGCCTAGAGGGTATCTGCAAGCGCTTGCAACACGAATGACGGAGGAACTTGATAACCTGAAAGTTACTGGAATTCCTCCTGGTGGAGTGACAGGGGCTGCAACTTTGGGTCCACCAGAAAAGAACTGGAGGAACAGAAGGTCACAAAAATTAGACAAAATGGAATTGCTTAATCTGCAATCGTCTCTTAATTCCGAAATTCAAGCAAAACAAGTCATATCGGAGGAGCTTACCAAAATTCGAGCAGACTATATGGCATCACAGAAGTTAGTGATTATATATATATATATATATATATATATATATATATATATATATATATATATATATATATATATATATATATATATATATATATATATATATATATATATATATATATATATATATATATATACGTCTTTTTGTGGTGGGATTCTCTCTCATTTCTGTTAATTTCTATTAAAAAGTTACAAATATAGTGAATGTGATTCAAAATCTTTAAAAGGACGAAAAATATTGTTTAATATTGTTGGCTTGTTTAAGTTACCACATAATTTTTCCATTTTCTCAGGGAACTTCGAGACTACAAAAATCGCTATGAAAATATTTCCAGGGAGAACATGAGGAAAGAGAAACAGCTTCGAGACCTTCAACAGAAATTGGAAGCTGGAGAAGGATGTAAGTATTGACTTTTCCTTCATTAATATCCCAAAGATATGAAAACGTTTGCCACCTATAGATGCCTTTTTAAATGTATTGGGAAATAATGGTTAAAATGTCTATGGGAGAGGGAGGGAGGTTTATGCTATAATATTAATAATTATAATGATTCCTTAAATCAACTTTATTTCCATAATGATAAAATGCTTCTTGTATTTAAAAATAATAGTAGTCTCTCTTTAACTTATAAATATACTAAAATTTTATTAGTTTTTGGATTTCAATCTTTTAAATATTATTAATAGTTTTCTTTCCATAAAAGTTTCAAAGAAAACTTAGTTTTGCTTTTGAGGATTTTTTTTTTCAATAAGTATGAATTTAAAATTCTTTTAGTTAAAACTTAATTAAATATACTTTAATATTAAGTTGTATTACTTTACTATGTAACCCCAATCTTTTATTGTATTAAATCTTAAGATATTATTAATTGGCAGTTGGCCCCGTTTTATATTACCTTGGTTTGATATCTTTTCTTTTCTATATATATATATATATATATATATATATATATATATATATATATATATATATATATATATATATATATATATATATATATATATATATATATATATATATATATATATATATATATATATATATATATATATATATATATAAATAAAGTAAAGCAGAGCCCATGTCAGGTAGAGAGAGGTGACATTTGTTATATTATTTTGACAATATAATTTGAAAGTATGTGAAGTAAAATGTGTATCTGAGTTAAGAATAATCTGTTGTTATGTCCTATTTTTATTTGGTGGAAGAAGAAAAGAATTTTTTTTCATATAAAATTTATTTTATTTATTATTAATTATATTTATATTATATATATATTATATATATAATATATATATATATATATATATATATATATATATATATATATATATATATATATATATATATATATATATATATATATATATATATATATATATATATATATATATATATATATATATATATATATATATATATATATATATATATATATATATATATATATATATATATATATATATATATATATATATATATATAATCTCGTATTAGGTAGAAAAGTGACATTTGTTATGTAATACAGGGTTGGCATGATTAAAAAAAATTTTTTACATGATTTGTTTTGATTTTTTTATTATTATTATTATTATTATTATTATTATTATTATTATTATTATTGTTTTATAAGATACATAAGAAAAAGCTAATATGATATATTTTGGTAATAAGAGATACTCGAAATTGAATGTTTTACAGGATTAAAAAAAAAAATCTTTGATAGTGAATGTTTTTGAAATTTTGCAAATAATCTTATGATTTCTAAGAATTATGCGCAGAGACAGATATAGTGTTTGTTTCGAAAATTCCTAATGTGGTGAGGAAGAGGGTGAAATTTTGAATTATATTTAAAATTAATATCTTAAAATGAAGGAAAAGTTTATATTGATATAATTTATGAGCTCCATTATCTAAACTTTTAATTAATGTAAATAGTAGTAAACTTAATTTTGTAATTTATAAATGGAATTGAAAATAATGCTAAGATATGAATCTGTAAGAATACATAGTCAAATAAAGGTGTTTATCTCCTCATCTCCTGTAGAGCCCCTTAATAGAACCTCAATTATGCTCGATTGTTTCACTGGTACCAGTGCGTAGTTGCTTGGAAATGGGAATTTCAAGTAATTTAGTAGAAAAAGATCTAAGGAAAGTTAAAGAACTCCTTATGAAGAAAAGAATCGTCAGTGATAGACTCTAAAGGAACAATCTAGAGGTGACTTGGAAAAGTCAGTGTCTGTGGTGCTCTACTAAAATTAATCTAAAGAGTTTCCGGATGTAGTTAGAGTCTATGGTGCTCAACTACAAGAGAGTGTGGAAAGGATTATTTATTGGCGGTAGATTCATGGGATGCAAAAGAAGTATCCAGAGGGGTAGATTTGGAGGAGATTAATAAAAATAAAAGTACAGAACAGAAAAAAAGAATAATAGAAGATGTGAAGAAAAAGGTGTAAGATTGTTTAATATCTGAAGAAGAGTTAATTAAATAGAAGATGAGGAAAAAGTGAGAAGAAGAAAAAGATGTAAGATTGTTGAATATCTGAAGAATTAATTTGCAAGAGGATTTATTTTGCAAAGAAGTTTAGAATTGAAATTGGAAGAGAGAAACATCTACTGAAATTCAAAGTACAAAAAGAAGAAGAGACGGTAAAGGAAGAGAAGGAAAAGAAAAGAAAAACGTATATAAGATAGAAATTTTGGATTATATTTAAAATTGGTTTGAGGATATATTCAATTTCTTAACTGCATAAAAAATTGGCGCTATAGTTTCCATTTTATTTTTGTGAATTTTGGTTAAAAATAAAAGATACCTTTAATTTAAAAAAAAAAAAAAAAAAAAAGATGAAAGCCGAATTATTTGATGAAGAATGTGCGATTTGCCAAAACTACATAAAATGTTTTTGGCATTTTACAAATAAAAGAAAGCTAGTTCTGTTTGACCAGCAAATTAACGATTTACCAAAATTTAAAGTATGTTTTTTTTTTTAATTTTATTATTATTTTAACTTATATATATATATATATATATATATATATATATATATATATATATATATATATATATATATATATATATATATATATATATATATATATATATATATATATATATATATATATATATATATATATATATATATAGCCAACCCTTGTATATATCAATAAATATCCTTTGAGAGTATATGAGAAATAAAGAAAGTGTATTTGGGGTTTCAAATATTTATGTTTGTGTCCTATTTAATTTGGGGAAAGGACAAAGGTTTAAAATATTTGCCTATTAGCTGCTGCATTCAGATATTATTCTTTTCAGTTTATTATTATTATTATTGGTTGTGTGTAATTAGAAATCCGTATTCGGTGTAATTGTTATTAAAAGATATATATTTATATATTTTAATAGTTTCCACTTTTCAAATAGTAGAGTAAGCGAAAAGTTTTTCTAATCTATCTTTGTGTTGTCTTTTCTTCTCTCATTAAATATGACTCTGAACGAATGTTGGGTTTAGTTAAATTGTCTGTTGTTTTTAATGGTAGGCAAAGTAAATAAATGGACGATGTCTTAGAAACTTCTCCACTCATCGTTCCATTTTATTTTGCCTCACTCCTGTTTGCAATGAGAGTGTATGTTGTTGTTGATAGTTGTTTGGGCTCATTTGTGTTCCTTGTCTCTCCTGCCGGGGGGCGATGCAGACACTTTGCCCTTCTTCATTGGGCTCTCTAGCTGCCTCTGGGGCTTCTTCATTCTTCTCATCAAACTCTATTTCTGACCGCACGCCCGCACGCATTTCAGCCTCCAGTCAGGAACGCAAGATGCCAAAATTTGGTAAAGTACTACTACTACTGCTACTATCCTTTATTAGTATGTAATTTGATTTTTATTTTGCCTTGCTATTTTTCTTCAGTGTTATAGTTTTCTTTTTAACTCTGATAAGTTGTTCCTTTGCCCTCACCTTTTGTAATTTATATATATATATATATATATATATATATATATATATATATATATATATATATATATATATATATATATATATATATATATATATATATATATATATATATATATATATATATATATATATATATATATATATATATATATATATATATATATATATATATATATATATATATATATGATTTGGGCCAACCACATCTCCTTCACCGTTTAATATTTTTTCTAATATTGCCTTGACTTTGTTTTAGCAAAGTTGTATAGTGGATTTATTTAATATTGTGTTATATTGTTTTTCTTAAGTTTTCTCTTTGGTAGTACACATTTTGGCATGGTTTGCGATAATTATTTGTATTATGAGGCTTCAAATTGCATTTTGTTTAATAATTTCCTTTTCCCTATCCTTTGCAAATTTTTTTTTTTTTTTTTTTCACAGATTAAAAAAAAAAAAAAAAAAAAAAAATAATTTTTTTTCTTTTAATCTGATGTCTAACTGGAATTCACTATAGTTTTTATAATGAAATTTTGTATCAGGTTATTATCTTATTATTATTCTTATTATTATTATTTTATTATTATTATTATTATTATTATTATTATTATTATTATTATTATTATTATTATTATCGAACTTATTGTTTTATGAGTGTTAAAATTATCATTAGCGCAAACGTTTTTTAGATTTTTATTATATATATATATATATATATATATATATATATATATATATATATATATATATATATATATATATATATATATATATATATATATATATATATATATATATATATATATATATATAATTTCCCTTATTTGTGCATTTCTGTGCAGTTAACTTTTGTACTTTATTGCTTCCCATGTGCCGATTCCTGGATAAAGGTTTTTCCCACAAGTATTAGCTGTGTAAAAAAAAAAATATATATATATATATATAAATATATCATGTTATTAAAATAAACCATATCAGAATTGGTTATATAAAGTTCCATGTGTAGGAAATTTATTTTTTTTTAAAATGGATGCAATATTTTTCTTGGGGAAATCTTTTTTACCTTAACCAGTTGAAAATAATTTGTTTACTATTTTCCTATCTAAAATTATTATTATTCATTTATTTATTTAAAATTTATTTAATTAATTTATTTAAAAAAAAAAAAAATAAATTATATATATATATATATATATATATATATATATATATATATATATATATATATATATATATATATATATATATATATATATATATATATATATATATATATATATATATATATATATATATTCTTAAAATGACTTTGATTATAATATTTGAACAGTACTGGAGCGTCCTCAATCTCAAATGTCTTTCCTCGAACAATTCTTAAAAGAAACTTCACTCCGAAGAGGAACCTCTCTTGAATCAGAAGAAGGTGATGTTGAAGACAACAGGGCACCTTCTGTACCTTCTTTGGCCTCTCCAAGGTCACACTTAAGTCAGGTAAATTTTATATCAGTTTTCTAGGATTTTAGTTTTTTTTGCTACTATATATATATATATATATATATATATATATATATATATATATATATATATATATATATATATATATATATATATATATATATATATATATATATATATATATATATATATATATATATATATATATATATATATATATATATATTCTTGAAGGAACAATTAGGCTCACCCAATATGGAGATGCGGCCACTCCCGCCATTACCCCCCTCCGCCTCAAGTGCCACTCCTTCCAGTCACCATTCCCTACATCATCAACATCATCACTCTGGTGGTAGTGTTGGTAGTGGGAGCGGTTTGGGAGGAATGAGTAGCAGTAGCAGTGGGGGGGGTAGTGGCCAGAGTCTAATTCAGAAATCCAAGTCTCACCAATTCCTTGTTCGATCATTTAGTAACCCTATTAAATGTTCCCATTGTACGTCTCTTATGGTAGGCTTGACAAGGCAAGGGGTTGTTTGTGAGGTCTGTGGATTTGCCTGCCACACTATTTGTAAAGATAAGGTTCCACAGCTGTGTCCAGTACCATCCGACCAAAGTAAGTTTCTTTTTCTCATATATATAAAGTTAGTTGATGAATTTTTATTTTGAAAATTCATGTGTTAATTATTTCTTACAGCTAAACGACCTCTGGGTATTGATCCAACACGTGGTATTGGCACAGCTTATGAAGGTTTCGTTAAGGTTCCAAAACCAGGTGGTGTAAAAAAGGGGTGGCAGAGGCAGTTTGTAGTTGTTTGTGACTACAAACTTTTCCTCTATGACATATCTCCTGATAGGTACTATTAATTTGGCTTTATTATTTTAATCTATATTGAAAGTTTTTTTTAATGCTGCTAGTTAATGTAAAGAAATATTTCAGTGCCCGATAAAATTAATAATATATAATAGTTAAATGCTCTTGATTGAAAATCTTAAATATTTTCTGGAAGCCTTAAAAAATAATTTTTCAAATCCTTTTATCTTTAAAATTATTACTGTGTTTTGTATTTATAGGAATGCTTTACCTAGTGTTTGGGTTAGTCAAGTGTTGGATATGAGAGATGAACAATTTGAAGTGTCAACTGTTAGAGATTCTGATGTTATTCATGCCAATAAAAAGGATATTCCTTGCATATTTAGGGTAACTATTTTGTAGGATTTTGTATTTTCCTATTTCTAGGAATGTTTTTTTTTTTTATTTTTTTTTTTATTTGCCTATATTTGGCGTTCATATCAGAAAACTAAAGTTCTCTGTATTTAGGTTACTACATCTTCAATGGTTGGAGTCAAGCATCATACATTAATGTTGGCTGATACGGAAAAGGAGAGAACTAAATGGGTTTTGGCTCTTAATGAGTTGCATCGAATACTTAAAAGAAATAGACTTCCAAATAAACAGGTAATCATTACCAACATTTTTCTTTTAAAATAATAATAGTATTAGTAAATATTAATACCGCTAACCCGTCCCTTTTATTTTTCAGGTGTTCAATGCTCAAGAGGTTGTTGATGGAAGTGTAACATTAATTAAAAATGCTGTATGCGGAACAGTTATTGATAATGATCGTATCTTACTCGGTGCTGAAGAAGGGCTCTTTTGTGTAGATTTAGATAATTGTGGTAAGTATATTAACAAGTATGTAACTTTGTAAAAACTTTGTTTTACATAATTTTAAAAAATTTCAGATTTTTAGTTTTTATTATTGCTTGTTGAAATCAACTTGGGTAATTTTTAAATTTTAAATTTTCAGTGACTTGAATAAATTGACCCTCGAACAAATAGCATTTTAATATGTTTATCACATTTTAAAAAAAATTTTATTTTTATTATACCTTCGTCTCTACTGCATCGTTTACGTTAATAATGTATCTTTTTTCTTACCTTCTTTTTTAATTAACCGTACTCTTTCTCTGTTCACAATAAAATGATGTTCATCTATTTTTTTTTCTGTATTTAAAAGTATGCAAAGACGAACCTCATTTTTAAAAATTTTTCCCCAATTTTAAATCCATTTATGTCTTCATGTTGTTTAGCAGCTACCTATTTAGCTACACAGCCAGTTTGGTTTTTAAATTTTAAAATGGAAGTTTCATTTAAATAATTATGATAAATACTAATTTTAATTTTTTTTCTCCTAGAAATTTCTAGGATAGGAGATGGAAAGAAGATAGTCAATTTGGAATACATTGCTGAAGAACAGCTAGTAATTGTAATAGCTGGCCGACAGAGACAAGTTAAATTAATTCCTGTGCGAGCTCTTGGAGGAGACGATGTGGAGTGGTTGAAGGTAAACATTTTATCAAACAATTTTAAATATTTATGGTTTTTAATATGAACTTTTTAATTATCGAATAGTAATCAAAGGATAGTAATTGATCTGTTACCCTGTATCCGAATGCAGTTGGGGGTTCTGTTGAGAAGTCATCATGGCGAGTGTTCATGAGCTTTCTCAGTACGATTTTCTTTTGTACAGTTGTGATACAGAGTCTTTCTTACCAGCTTAGAGGTTAGGGCTCGATTCCCCAATAGAAGACTTGAAATTGTAAAATTTCATTCCACGATTCATGCGGTTTTATTACTTACTTCCATTGCTTACGGTCAGTAGACCTGATGCCCTGTATTCTAGCGCAGTTGGGAGTAGGGAGAGGGCTCCTTTGAGTTAATCATCATGGCGGGTGTTCATGTGCTTTCTTAGTATGATTTCCTTCTGTAGTCTGGTACAGAAGTAGCCCAATCTTACCGTCTTAGAGGTCAGGGTTCGAATCTCCAATAGCAGACTTGAAATTATATATATATATATATATATATATATATATATATATATATATATATATATATATATATATATATATATATATATATATATATATAGAAAATTAATATCTGCTATTGGACTCGAACCAACAACCTTTAAGATGGTAAGTCGAGGGCGCTGACCACTCTGCTACGGCAGTACAAAAGGGAATCGCATAGGAACTTGCCCACGATTCACATTCGCTGCGTCAAGCCCAAAGGACTCCCCCGACTGCAACACGAGCAAGGGGCAACGGGGTCAAAGGTCGAGTCCATTACTCGCAGACAGTTATATACAAGATTTTAAAGTCTGCAATAACATGTCACAGACTATTTTTTATATTGAAAATTAATGTCTGCCTACTGGACTCGAACCAACAACCTTTAAGAGGGTAAGTCTGGCGCACTAACCACTCTGCTACGGCAGTACAAAAAGAAATCGCATTGGAACTTCGTCCACGATTTACATTCACGGCGTCAATCCCAAATTTACATTACATTTTTTTTTTACTAAGACCAAACGCTTTGCCCTTTCTGGCATTTTGCAAAAAATGTTAACTCTAACTTTATTTCTTCCTATTTTCCTACTATGTCTTCTTCTGACTCGCAACTGCCGTTTTGCGTTCTGCTAAAGTTGAACTCTTCGCTCAAGCCTTCGTCTCTTAATTCCACGTAGGAATTCCTCCTCCTCCAGCCACTTCAACTCATTTATGCTAAGTATTGTAATTTCTTCTAAAGACGTTATATTTGCCATCTCTGAGCTTTAACACTAAGAGTGAAAATGATCCTATTGGTATGGCTCCTGTGGTTATCAAAATATGTATTTCTGATCTTGCACCTTGCCTTAATAAACTATTTCGTCTTAATCTTTCTACTTCGACTTTCATTTCCTTACTGCTGAAATGTGTGTTCATTCTGTCTGTGCCGAAAAATTAAAACTTCACACAAAACTATAACTATCATACTATTCTTAAACTTCCGTTTTTTATTTTCTATTAAGTAAAAGATTTGGAAACAATAGTTTTAACCTTAGTTATTATCGCCAGTATGGTTTTCGTAAAGAGCGCTCCACAGGTGATCTTTCCTCTCTTATCTTCTCTTCTCTCAAGGTTTCTCTGCTTTAGACATTTCGGTGAATCCTTTGCTGTGGGACTAAATACACCGAAAGTCTTTGTAGAGGACTGCGGCAAACCTTTGATTTTTAAACTTCCCAATTTCGGTATCTATCTTTCTCTCTGTCGCCTTCTCTCTTTATGATTTCCTTTTCGGTATCTCTACAGCTACTGTTGTAGATTGTCACCGTTCATCCTTTAAATCTATAAATGATGATGTTCCTCAGGGATCCATAGTACCTCGAACTTTATTCTCCTTTTGGGTTATTAACCTCTCTATTACTTCATCACCTATCTACTCCTATGCCAACAGCCCCACCCTACATTACTTCTTTTATATTTGAAACGTGTCCCACACATTAATTAATAATTGGAAGGTGGCCCATTTGGTGAAAAACACTTGGTTGTTTTCATTGGCTCAAAAATTCTCTTCTACCTTTCTACTCGACACAACCTTACATAACTATGACATCTTCGAAAACACACAACTCAAGCTTTCGTCTTAATATTCTCAGTTTTTTTTTTTTTCTTGTGATCTTTCTTGGAAGGATCACATTACTTTTCATTCTAAAAAAGCTTATGAGAGGTTGCGTGTTCTGAGGAGCCTTCCCTTCAGAACTTCTTCATCCCCACCTCAGTTGCTTGCTCTTTATAGAGGTGTTGTTCGTCCCTGTATGGAGAATGCACACATTTGGGGTGGTTTCACTCACACTGGCCTCCAGCAAAAGGTGGAGTCCAGGGGCCTACAACACAACTGTTACAAGTCTTACAAAATTGTAGAACTTGTAGATTTGTAACTTGTACCTACAAGTGAAGTAACACAAACCGAAGTGCAACACTTTTAGCTATAAGTCAAAAGTCTACAAGTTGGATGACGTCATATCACAAGTCAGCTGGGAAACTTGTTTGTTAGGTCTGCGTGTCTGTGATTCAAGTTTCTAAATTTTTTTTATAAGTATTAATTTGAATTAGTTCCACTATAGTAGTTAATGTTTATAAGTTCCACAGACTAAATGAGGGTAATACTTAAGTGTAGGGGCCCGAATTTTTTTTCTACTCAGCCTAATTACGAAAATGAAATGGATTTGATTTTTTTGTTCTTCTCAGCCTAATTACGAAAATGAAATGGATATGATTTTTTTTCTACTCAGCCTAATTACGAAAATGAAATGGATATGATTTTTTTTACGGTTAATCGGCGAAAGACAAATAATTTTGTAAGGAAAAACATCTTAATTAAAAAAAAAAAATTTTAAACTAATGAAAATTATTTTTCTTCAATGTGACGTCACGAGATCTTTTAATACGGCAGAATGACGTAGTCCTATAAAGTTGTCAGTGCTTACAAACATCCACATTTCACAAAATTAAATATTTTATTCACGTTAAAGTCCAAAAAATTATAATATGCAAAAATAAAATATCACACCCAAAAATATAATAAATATTTATAGTCCACGAACTTTTAAACTCGTCTACCCACGGTCTTAGACTTGTCAAAATATTCTAACAAGTGTAGACTTTCGTCGTCTATTCTGTAACACAACTTACAAGCAACGAAGTTTGTGTTACGGAAGTAGTCTACAAGTGTTGAGATTACACTTGTTACTACAATTTACAAGTTATAATCTTGTGTTACGAAAAATATACAAGTGTAGAAAATTTTCTTACAATTGTAAGACTTGTAACCGTTGTGTTATAGGCCCCAGGGCTATGTCTTATCAACTCTTTTCCTCTCACTAACTCTCTCTAGTCCATTTCTGTCCTTCGAAAAGTTGCGTCACTCTATCTATACTATCGCTATTACACTGCTGAAATGTGTGTTTATTCTGTCTGTGACGAAAAACTTGAAACCACACACAAAACTATAACTATCGTGCTATTTCTTAAGCCTCCGTTTTTTATTTTCTATTCTTAGTGAAAGATTTGGAAACATAATAGTTTTAACCTTAGTTATTATCGCCAGTATGGTTTTCGTAAAGAGCGCTCCACAGGTGATCTTTCCTCTCTTCTCTTCTCTCAAGGTTCTCTGCTTTAGACATTTCGGTGAATCCTTTGCTGAACTCTTCCATCTTATACCTCCAAAACTAAGAAGGGCTCATGCAACATAGTGTCATCCTTTCTCTGTCCAACTCTCTGACCAGAGACATATCCACTATGCTCAATCTTTAATATACTCCACTGGTAGAGTCTTGAACACATTCCCTTTATTTATTTTCCAACTTGTTTTGACTTACACACTTTTAGACGCTGTGTATAGGAACATGTCAACAATCAATTGACTATTATTTCAATATTCCCCCAATTCTGATGGAAATTTGTAGACTCCTGACCTTTTCTCACCTTTTATATATATATATATATATATATATATATATATATATATATATATATATATATATATATATATATATATATATATATATATATATATATATATATATATATATATATATATATATATATATATATATATATATATCACTTAATGTCATTCATTAGCAAAATCTGACAGCAAAGAAATGGATTACAAATAACTATTTTTATATTTGCTTTGAATTAAGATCAAAATATTGTATTAGGATATGCACATGCACCATCGACACCCCCTTTTGCCAATTCTTTGATATATATATATATATATATATATATATATATATATATATATATATATATATATATATATATATATATATATATATATATATATATATATATATATATATATATATATATATATATATATTAGGTCCCCGAAACCAAAGGAGCCATTACATTAACTTCAGGGAAAGTAAGAACAGGATCAACTCCAAATATGACATATTGTATGTGTGTAGCAGTTAAAAGACAAGTAAGTTACTACAGTTTAAAATATTAAAAGAAAATATTATTTTTCTTTATTTATTTATTTTTGTATAAGAAAATAGAACATGAATTCAAAATGAAAACTAAGCGCAAAACGATAAAATCATTTAATATAATAATATATATATATATATATATATATATATATATATATATATATATATATATATATATATATATATATATATATATATATATATATATATATATATATATATATATATATATATATCAGCATACAATTCTTCAATTTCAGATTATAATTTATGAAATCAACCGTGCTAGAGTACGTCACCATTTGTTTAGGTCAATTCTTTTACCTCAACCAGCACAGTCATTGGATATTTTTGGGGAAGGTCGACTAGCTGTGGGCTTCCAGGCTGGTTTTACAATTTATTCCATTCCAGGAGAACAGCAGCCCTTATGTAATTATTATATATATATATATATATATATATATATATATATATATATATATATATATATATATATATATATATATATATATATATATATATATATATATATATATATATAGTTGTAAAATTTATATTAAATTTTGGACCAGTCACTGGTTTCTGACCTTACATATAAATGAATGACCTTTCCAAGGATTTCTCTTTATTTTTGTGGCCGTTAACACCCATCAATTTTCCAAATTTTTATAATATTCATAATCGTTTATTAATATTATTATTATCGATTTTAACATTTTTAATAAAGCTTACCTTAATTTGCGATGGCTTCGTTTATACAGTACTAATTTATCGCGTATACATTTCTCCCAGTTTTTACATCCCGTTTCATATTATGGGCATTATGCCTTTTCATGACATTTAAGAACTCCTCATTTGGCTTATATATATATATATATATATATATATATATATATATATATATATATATATATATATATATATATATATATATATATATATATATATATATATATATATATATATATATATATATATATATATATATATATATATATATATATATATATATATATATATATATATATATATATATATATATATGGGTGGCTTACCAAAATTTCAATATTTGCCTTTGAGGGCAAATTAATCAATCATAAGAGTTTTCATCATTCCTAATTCACGTTTCTCCAGAATTCCTGAATCTTTGGGCATATCCAAAGTTGGGGTTGAATGGTGTTTCAACCCCGATCTTTCAATTATTAATTGATAATTAACCCATTATCGTTTATTCTAAATATTGGTTTATATTCTGAGGTATTCATATGTTACGAAACTCCAACAATAGACCAAGCTTTATGACCAAGATTCACCTAATTAATTAAATTTATAAAGAACCAAGTATAACAAATTGATAATTAATAGATTTTTTTTGGCCTACATTTTTATATTTATTTATTTATTTATTTATTTATTTATTTATTTATTATTATTATTATTATTATTATTATTATTATTATTATTATTATTATTATTATTATTATTATTATTATTATTATTATTATTATTATTATTATTATTATTATTATTATTATTATTATTATTTTGACAGCGTTGGTACATCCCGAGAGTCAGTCTTTAGGGTTTCTTCCAACGATGCAGTGCGAGGCCTTAACTTGTGTAGAAGTTAGTAGAGTTGAATTTCTGCTTGTTTTTAATTTGTTAGCAGTTTACGTTGATTCGGCCTGGGAGAAAAAGTAGAGAGAAGGAGATCATGTATCCTGCCATCCCCACTGCCATTGGTGAGTGAATTTTTTAAGGGATATTTAATAAATTTTCCTATCTTAAAAAATTTCATATATTTTTAAATTTTATTCCAAAACTGCAGCTGTGAACAATGGCCAGTTATTAGTGTATAGTGAAACTCACATTGATGTGTTTGAAGTGTCATCTGGTGAATGGATTCAAACAATCAATTTAAAACGAACTAAACCGCTCAACACAACTGGTGACCTTAACATGGTGATGATTAGTGATCTTCCGCATGTTGCCTACCTCAGAAATTTGCAGAAAGGTATTTAATTTTACATTATTATTATATTGTCGTTGTTGTTGGTCATAAAAAAAAAGTTAAATATTTTTTCTCTTAATATATTTTTTCTCCCAGACGAAACTTTACATATTGGGTTGGATCCTTTGGGTCGACCAAGGTCAAGAAGAAAGTTCTCTATTAGAGAAAATAGCAAAGCAACTCGGACGTAAGTTATATTCAGTTGATTTAAAGTAATTATAATTATCTCGCCTTTTTTTCGCTTTTTGAGGTGAGTGTTTAATAGCTTAACACACTACACATCTTGTGTGTTTTTTTTTAAAGATTTTTATTAATATTTTTATAAACAAAAAGGAAAGTGAAAGAAAGTTGTTTAGAAGTAAAATATTCATTTATATGTATTCCTGTATATTATTTTTTCCTAAGTCCTACTGCAGGTATTCCCTTACAGAAGATTAAAAAAGTAAATGAAATAATTTCTTTTATCATTTTTTTGAGGTTTAAAATTTAAAAATTGTATATTTGTTAATAATTGCAAATTTAATTGGTTGGTTGGTAACTGTATATATTATCAGACGATTTCGTCAGTTGGAAAACCGAATGTTGCAGCTAGTCTCTTCCTCCTCGATCGAGTCTTAAGTAATTATAGGTAAACTTGTTCTTTGGGTGAAATGCCAGTGTCTTAATTTTGCTAATTAGTCTCTTTGAAATAGTTTTGTTTGGTAGAAAACCAATGATAATTAGTTGTGTTAGATTCCTTTCCTTACTTACATTCTCTTCTAATATTTGTTTGCTATTTAAGTAACATCTTTCTTCAGCATATTAACATTGTTAGTATTTGTCTGTGAGAACCGATAATAACTTATTCGTAATTATTTATATTAATAATTTTAAAAATTTTATGTTGTTATAGAATGCTATGACGTGTTTGGCCATGTGAGTACCAGAGAAACGCTTTTTGAAAAATTTTATATCTTTTTAAAAATTTATTCTCTACGATTCTTTTTTTTTATCTGCTTGTATTCTGTAAAACTCGTGAAATTTCTTTGTAGAAGAATTATAAATGATTGACCTTTTTTTCAAACGTGACTCGTCTTTGCGTCGAAACTTAAAATTGGAACTGAAAAATTTTCATGTTATTTACTTGTCCAGTTCAGACAATAATTTATATTGAAGCTGTAAGTAAAGTCTACATGAGAAAGTTAAAATAAACTTTCAGTTCTTTAGTTTTCGTTTAATTTTTACCAATATTATTCTTGGATTGATGATAATATTGTATTGTATTACCATTCTTTAACCTCTGTAACACTTTTGAAAATATTTTTTGGACGATTGAATATTATGATGAAGAGAATATAGTATCTCTTTGTGTTTTGGGTCGTTGAGCATGAAAATAATGCTTAAATTGATAAGCTCATGTTTTCTAGATAACACTTTCAGAATCCGTACAATAAAATATAAGTGGCATAATTATTTACTTTAAAAGGTGTCCGCTTTTTGGCCTGTCTGTGGTATTCTGTTTCAGGGGCATCACGTTTCCCCATCCAGCAATAATTATCTAACATGGAAGTGCTCCATTTCTCTTTATATCTTTACTCAATTACTTAGATCTCTTGATGGACGTTCTCACCGGGTTTGTCGCTCGCTTGACCACAATTTTATGGGGGAAAATCCAGATGTGAATTGAAAATGTGTATTATCATAGTTATTGCATCACAGTTATTCATACGAATGCTTCTACCGTTATTCTACATGTTCTCTAAAAATTTTAAACTTGTTGAAATTTCCCAGAAAATTATTTGAAAGATTTTCATTCTGTTTTCTCTATCGTACGTAGCGCTCTTCATATTGATAGAGTATAAATAGTTGCCTGATTCGTGAACCAGTAACACGCTTATTTTTACTTTCTCGAAACTGAGCCTGTAGGAAATTTTTACGTTACATGAATGATGGAACTTTCACATCCAAAGCTTTTACAAAATTCTTAAACACTTATTTAATATGTAGTGGATATAACAGAACTTTGTTTGATTATCAAGGCTTCTGTGGTCATATTTTGCTCTTGCCCCAGCGCAGAGCCGAAATTTAAAAAAAAAAAACAAAAAGTCATTTTCTACAATTGAACATATCCATGAAGAAATGTTTCTTCTCCGCCAATATAGCAATAGTTATCAGGGTTATTTACTTAATTCAGTAGTACCACACGATGTATAACAATAGAATTGCAAATGACACTACAGCAGCAACACAATTTAAATGGAAGAACCACTTTTGTGTAACACTTCATAATAACTGAACTATTGTGACAAACACGTTCTCACATTGTGTTATCAGAATTACTTCTGTCACTCGTAGTGTTGACAATTTAACATAATTTAATGGTAAAGAACATAATTTCAGGTTATTTGTTAGATTGGAAAACGAACAAAGTTGAAATTCTTAAGTGTCATTTTCAAAATCCACGGCCCTGAATTAATAAAAGATTAGCTACTTTCGTTTCCATAACAGTTTGAGTTGAACTATGTAATTCTAGATAGAACTTTTGCATTATTCTATTTACTCTTCAAACATTCTTATCAATATTGTTAGGGGTAGTAATAGCTTTTTCATAATAGGTAGTCTTTCATTGATCTTGTTATTGCAAAATTTATTACTATTATTAGAATTTTGGAACATTTCCAAAATATTATTGAAAAAGGCATAGACTTTTCTTCATATTTTTGAATTATAGCAATACTTTCGTCATAATTATGATTGAATAATTTATTTTTAGTTAAACTTGTTAAATATATATACATATATTAACCACAAAATTTGCAATAAAAGTAAAATCCCAAGTGAAATTAGAACCAGTGAAGATCTTATGAAAAGTACAACAACAAAATGTGGACAATACTAGTGCGTAGTGGAAGAAGGGTTTTGATGTTAGAAATAGAAGTTTAAGACTGTATCTGTTTAAAGTTTATTTACAGTTATAGGAAAAGGTAAGGCTAATGAGGAGTCATTCAAAATATATAGGAAGAAGGGATTTGGTCAGTGTTAAAGTTAAGCACCAGTTTATGAAGAATTAGAGATGATGTGAGAGATAGTGAAGATGGATGAGACATTAGATGAGTATGCCAAAAAAAATATTCAGTGAAATGGGAGAATAATTGTACAAATTTACATATCTGATTGAAGGAATAAAAAGTTTGGATCTTTAAAAAAAAAAAAAAAAAAAAAAAAAAAAGGGAATTAAAGCTCGAATAAAGGATGAAAAATAATATACGGGTAGTGTTTGGAAAAAAAAAGTTCCTTATTTTTTTAATTTAATAAATTTTTGTCATATTAAACGAACAAGATATGTTGCCATAGACTGGTTATTATTATTATTAAATTTAATTAATAATATCTCTGATTTT
>SEYY01012343.1:47500-57500 GCA_009176605.1 Armadillidium nasatum | reverse complement strand
ATACACATTTTTTATTCAGAAGAATTTTTGTATACCCAACAAAAATTTTCAAGGGAAATTTTTTAAAAAATTTTTGTGCACGGCACCAAAATTGTTGGGTATACAAAAAATTTTTCTAAATAAAAAATCTGTAACTTGCCCAACTGCACAACCTCTGAAAAAAAAAAAAAATAAATATATATAAAATATATATATATATATATATATATATATTATATATATATAATATATATATATATATATATATATATATATATATATATATATATATATATATATATATATATATATATATATATATATATATATATATATTTTGTTGCTGTGCATGGGGAAGATTTCAAACCATGTTTTTCCCCATGTGCAGCAGCAAAATATCTGAGTATAAAAAAATCTTTTTAAAGAAAAATGTGCATCTCACCCAACTGTATTATCTCTGTAATGAAAATTCCTATGCTCAATCATTTTGCTGCTGTGCATGGGAAAAGTTTCAGAAAAATTTAAATTTTTTCCCATGCACAGTAACAAAATGGTTGGGTATGAAAAAAAAAAAAAAAAACTTGCAGCTTTTGTACAGTTTGGCAAGATACATTTTTTATTTAAAAACTTTTTTGTATACCTAACTATTTTGCTGCTGTGTAGGGGAAAATTTTTAAAACTTTTCCAGTGCACAGCACCAAGGGTACACAAAAAATTATATTAAATAAAAAATGTGTATTTCTCCCAACTGTATAACTTCTGAAAATTTTACGTAGATTGGTAAAAAAAAGTAAAGTTTTTGAAAAATTTTTCTAATTAGTTTTACCCTGCTTTTGAACAACAATATTTTCTAAATGGTAGCAAAAATTTAAATTATTTTAAATGTGAACTCTTTCCTTTTGTGTCCTTCAAATCCTCTAAGTTTGATAATTACATATTCAGTATATTTTTTGGGGAGACAAACCTTTGAAAATTTTTGAATTTTGTCAGCATCTACCCAAAAAGGGGGAAATTTTTTTGTGTTATTGTCATTTATTAATCTCCTTTAATACAAAACATTGAAATATGAAGACTATTCTACCTAAAAAATTCAAAATCAAGAATATAAATTGTTTTTCACAAAAAAATATTGATTTAAATTTACTTTTGAAAGTGGTTAGTTTTACCCCATTTTATAAATAATTGCTGATTACTAATTAAAAGCATTTGGAAATTCAAACAAGCATGAAACACACATGACAATGGTTTTTTCAGTTCTTAATATACAGAGTCTGGGACTCTTATTCAGTGATTCCCTCAGTCAGTCAGTTTTTGTTGATTTGGCAAACTTAGCTGAGTTCAGCAATAAAGAACATGTGCCTGAAATTTTTTTACAATTTTTTCTTGCAAGTTTTTGCTAATTGTATACTTTCATATTTATATAAATTTAATGTTCGCAAAACTGAGGAGGGCAATGGTATGTGTAACTAATTTGATTTGTGGAACAATTCTATTCTACTTTACAAGTATATACTAATTAAGGACATCAAATATTTTAACTTTTCTAAGGAAATTAAAATGTAAAGATTCAGAAAAGGTCTAAGCAATATTATTTTAGAAAATAAAAATTAAGAGAATTAAAAAAATTTCTGTAATTTTTCTCTGATGACCAAAAATAGAGCAAACAGTAAAAATATGTTTTAGAGTAAGTTTTGTTGAACAAATATGGGAATGCATTTGGTTGACTGCAAATAGTTGACAGTGAATTCAAAGTCTAGTCATTTCAATTTGTTCTTTTCTACCATGCTTAAAAAAACTAAAACAGTTTTGAATCAAAGACTAAGACTTAACAACTGGCCAAAAATGTCTGTGCCGATTTGAATTGTCTAACAATATAAGCTTCAATTCTTTATTATTAATATATTATACTCAATGTTTGAGTATATATATATATTCTTGACCATGCAATAGATTTATAAAGATGCAATAGAATACTACCATCTGATCTCCAATTCTTATTTCCACAAAATTTTAAAAATATGGATTTCTTAGCTTTACCTTTAATATATTTAGCATTCAAATGTCAAGTTAAACATTGGTCAAAATATAATAAACTTTTTTTTTTGAGAAACTGAATATTGGAATTCATTATTTTGGATGATTTGTTACATGAGATTAATTATAAGACATATGGTGAAGACAACACAATTCATTTTTTTGACTGTCCAAAATCAAGAATATAAATAGTTTTTCACAAAAAAAAAAAAATTGATTTAAATTTACTAAATTTAGGTCTGAAATATTCACTAGTTAATGTAAAACTTATTGAATTGTTTAAGCATAAACCTAAACCTTGGACCGAAAAGCCAAAGTACACAATCACCTGTATCAGACCAAAAATATTTATATATTCCATATAAAAAATCATATATCATTTCAGAAAAAAAGATAAGACTTGGGAATTTGGGATGGTACCTTAATTAAGGAAATCCACATTCCTTTTCAACAGGGAATCCACATCCTATTTATTCAGTTGTTTCTGATGTAGTTTAATATAGTTGTAGTGCATTTTTCTGTCTTAATTGAAAGGATTACGAAAAAAAACTCATTATTATTCAATTCTAGAATTCCAAATACTAGATTATCTACTTCATTTTTATTTTATTTTTTAGCTAAACAATATTTTGAATTAAAATTCACATTTCTCTTTTTATTTAAAAATTTTATTATGATTATTATTATTATAATAATAATAATAATAGTTTTAATTGCTTGTTAGATGGCTCTGGTAGTTTATTAATATTAGAATAGGGTGGAAAGTTATTACTGTATTTCAACACCACCTGCAATGTGGTAGATGGTTTCACTATAATTGTTTTAAAAGGAACTCAATAAAATTGTAACCTATTAAGCCAAAAATATGCTTTACTGTATAAAATAACCTTAATAGATTAAATATTAAGCTTTCTGTTCAATTAGAAAACTAAATTTTGTATATATATACATTAATTCCTTATGTTAACCTGTAAACTTAAATTTGCCAGCTATCCATTGCATACATATTGCAAGCCTATAAACTTAAATTAGCCAATCAGGTATTCCTTATATATTGCAACTTTGGAGAGCTACAAATAATTAATTGATTACTGTAACTAATTTCAACAGGGGAGAAAGAAGAATCAGGCAGATATCAACAGGAGAAAGAGAGGATGAACCCCCACCCAAGCGAAGACCACCTGGAGGAGTCTTTGCTAGGTATATATATATATATATATATATATATATATATATATATATATATATATATATATATATATATATATATATATATATATATATATATATATATATATATATATATATTATATTTATCTAATACTATCTTAAATGGTTAGAGAGAAAGCAAAAACAGCTTACTGTATTTTCTTCAGAATAAAGTTGGAAACACTTTCATTCTTTTAGTTTTCTCATTTCCAGTATAACTTATGTAAGAAACGTTGGTCGGGTGTTGATCTTTCCATACTCTCAGCCTTTGTTTTTTAACTTTTAATAATTATTTGAACATTTAGACATATCAAAAGTATTTTGCAATCTGATTTAAAACTTTAATTTCTAAATTTTCCCTCTCTTGGAAAGTTACTATAAACTTACTTGTGATCTCCTTTTTTGGTTGCTATTTATCGGCTGTTGTAAATGGCCACATTTCTTTTTGTAAACTGTTAGTGGTGGTATTTTTGAAGCTTCGTTAATGACCTTTATATTTGGATTTCTAGTCTATGCTTGTGACTTCACCTTATATTTTTTCTTTTCATTTTGAAAAACAAACTACAAAACCAATAAAAAAAATTATAAAAAAACAAACAAACTACAAAACCAATAACAATTGCAATTGTAATTGAGGCAGTGAAAACATGGTTGTTTTCAATATGTTATAAGCTCAATTCCAGTACTTATCTGGATGATGCAATATTCCATACAACCATTTCTTGAAAGTACTTATCTCAAATCTTCATCTGTAATTAGTATTCTTGATTTTTCTTTTCTTTTTTTTATAACTTGTCCGAAGAATCAGAGTTTTCCTTCTACTAATTAAGTTTACTAGAAGTTTGATGTTCTAAAGGAATTCCTTCAAATTTCTTCCCACAGTAACATTCGCTTGTTTTGCATAGGAGTGTCACATCCAGAGTGGTTCCAATCACCTATTCTCTACAGTATTTTCCGTTGTTTCATTTTTTCCTACTTTTGCAATGGACACTGTACTTCCAAACTCTTTATTAGTTACACACCACCTCTATTGAGGGTAGATTGTGTGACGCTTCTTTCCACACAGTCTTATCTCTTTTAACACAGTTGTTTCTCTACCCCACACTTAAAAACTGTGATCATTCCTTTATGTACTCAACTAGTGAAGTCTGAAAAATTATTTTCTCTGTATTCCTCACTTGTAAGCCCACTTTCAGTAGCTGTGTATCAGTGCATGTCTTGCATCAATTGTTTAGTTTTCACTTTTCTGGTGGGTGACTTGTAGACCTCTGATCTTTCTACATTTTATATATATATATATATATATATATATATATATATATATATATATATATATATATATTCTCTTAGGCTGGGGGACCTTGTAACTGAAACTCCTCGAGGACGCCGTGTACATGAAGTCTTGGAAGATGGAGAAATACCAAGACAAAAGGTAATTATATTTATTATTTTTTTTGTTTTTAATAAGATTCTTTACCAGGATTAGTAGTCATGAAAATCTTTAGTTTTAATATTTATTTTATTTTTTTCTTTCTCTAATAACCTTTTTAAGAGGTTCCCAGATGACGTATTTTGCTAAAGTTGTGCAGGAATTTATTAAATTAAATTAGTTTTATTAAATCAGATGAAAATCTTAAAAAGTTCCTTGTGGAATTAAAAATTAAATTATACATAAATTTTCTACAATGGATTCCCTAATACCATGAATATTTGTTTCAAAATAGATTTTAAATTTTTACCTGTCCTTTACTTATTTATTTATTACGAACTTAATATACTGTTCTATAAAATTACTCGGCGCATAAAACATAAACCCATATATGATATATTTATTGTCTACCTCTGATAAATACTTAAACTTCAAATAGATTTTCTTTGAATTAAATATCAGTGCTTTGTATTTGCAAATGTATCTAAGATCTATTTAACCATGTATGTTATTACCTTTCTTCCATAGATTTATGTTTACATGTGTAATTGGTGATAATTATTGTTGTTATTATTTTATTTAATTTTTTTAAAATCGACTTAATTATAATCTAACTTGTGTGTTTCCTTCGGAACATGTTTTTTTTTTTTTTTTTTTTTTTTGTATTTATAATTGTAAATAAGTAATCAACATTATAACTAGGTTAGAAAATAAATATTTATTATTACAGTCTCATTAATTCTAACTATTCACACTGGACTGTAGCAGGGATTGTCTCCTTATTTCTGTATCTGCAGGGATTTGATTTAAAAAAAAAAAAAAAAATGACATCGAAAATTTATATCCCTTTTTTAACTAGGTTAAACTAATTATTGTAACTGATAGGTTATGAAGTGATATATATATATATATATATATATATATATATATATATATATATATATATATATATATATATATATATATATATATATATATATATATATATATATATATATATATATATATATATATATATATATATATATATATATATTGTAGTTTCTTAATTTTATTTAGCAAAAAAAAAAAATAAATAAAAAAATAAAATAAAATTCCTTCTATATTTTTCATAGCCTTCCGTTGCTTCATCAGTTGCACGACCAATTAATGATGGAAAATCTCGAACAGAAGCAGCTGCCGAACTTACAAGAGACAGGGCTTCTAGGGATCGGTATGTAAAATATAATATATAATATATATATATATATATATATATATATATATATATATATATATATATATATATATATATATATATATTATATATATATATATATATATATATATATATATATATATATATATATATATATATATATATATATAATTGCAAAGCTTACTTTTAAATGTGATATGGAGTAGTGAATTACCCTAGCGATTCATCACTTATAGATAAACTAAGCCCTCCTGTTCTTCTCAAGAAACTTCTGTACGACCTTATCATAAAATGTCAGTTCTAATTTTTAAGTCGTCAAGCAAAGCTTTTTCAATTGACAACAATGCTATCGAAAGATAGTATTTATTATTAGCAGGAGTTGTCGCAATCAGTTTCACTAGTTTATACACCTCTTTTAGTCTAATTGCAGGTCATTTTCAGTAATGCACTATTTTAATTATGTAAGGTTACCTTAAAGTATTTTAATTAATAATATGCCACTCTCAGGATATTTTTCTTTTAAAAACTGAACCATTAATATGATATGAGTATTTTAATAACAGAAAGAAGAAGAAAAAAAAATTAATAAATCTTCTTCATTTTTCTTTCTAAATTAATTAGAATTACAAGACAATGAATAAATGTTAAAGAAAGATTCTAAAGTAATTTTTCTCTCCCGTTCACTGTAATTGCTTTCTGATAAATTTCCGCAATCTTTCAGTGTTTTTTTTTTTTGCCGTGAATATTTTCATGCGCGCACATCTATTTCCGCTTTAAGCTTCTCAGATGAGCAGGCGGTCGAGCTACCTCAAGCATCGTATTCACTATTATTGTCGTTGGCTGCTCGAGTAGGCAAAGCAAATATAAATTTAAATTTATTGTTAATAGAAGGGTTAGTGGTTAGAAGAAGAAGATCATATAATTATCGACATCTTTGTTTTCAAATCACAGTATACTGACAATCAAAATTCTCTTTATTATTTTTCCCCTAAGCAAGCAAGGGAAATTTATCCTATATATATATATATATATATATATATATATATATATATATATATATATATATATATATATATATATATATATATATATATATATATATATATATATATATATATATATATATATTTAATAAAAAAGTTCACATCTCACGGGCATTGCCCTATTCGAGGAGAGGAACTTTTCTAGGTAGTATATACCTAGGATCCCGAAGTGGGATCGAACCGGCGCCCTCAAGCACGTGAGTCAATCACTTTACCGTTTGAGCCACGGTAAACGGCTATATATATATATATATATATATATATATATATATATATATATATATATATATATATATATATATATATATATATATATATATATATATATATATATATATATATATATATATATATATATATATATATATATATATATATATATATATATATATATATATATATAAACTGAAGACCTAATTGTTTTTTTCTCTGTAATAGAAATCGGCGAATGTTTGGAGCGCTTCTTGGTACTTTGCAACGCTTTCGAACAGAAGAAGCCAAACAGAAAGGCAAAGTAAGTGAATTTTAATTAGTCATTTGCTTCCATTAACTGTTTCATAGTTTCGTTTTTAAATAAAGTTACTTTGTTTGAATAGGATGAACAGCGTGCAAAAATAGAAAAAAAGTTGGAAGAAAAAGGTCGTGCTGAAAAGGAGGAGTTGAGAAAGGAGAGAATTGAACTCATCAATCAAAGGAAGGAGAGGCAACTCCGAATAGAAAGACTCAACTTCAAAATTGAACGGGTCAAAGAGGTATAGTCCTTAACTTTTAAAAAGTTAAAAATGTTACAAATTTTTTATCCCTTTTGATATTTGTAACTCAATATTTTTAAACTTATTCAACTTTTCTATAAAAATTTATACTTCATATTTGTTTGCATGTAATAAAATAATCGAATATTTTATTTTTAAAAGCGCTTTCTCTCTTCAAATTAAATTTATTTTTCAATATTTCCATCGTTTTCCCTTAATAGCATGAAGCATGGGAGGCTGGTCAGCGGCGTCTTGGAAAGTTTATTCGATCACAAAGTAAGCCACGCATATTTTGGCTTCCTAAAATTAATAATTCACGTACCTCAGCCATGATCTCTCAAACAAAGCACAGCATTGAAAGTAAGTATTAAAAATTTCATTAAAGTTTGAAATTTAAAATTGGTTATGATTAATTTTGTTTGTATAGCCTCTTTACCTAAATTAAAAACCTTCGCTTTTATTTTATATATATTCATTTACTAAGAGTAGTAGGGAAGAAGGGTAGATTAATATTTTAACATTATTATTATTTTTTAAGGAGAGCTGGAAGAGGCTCGACTACGGTTGAAAGATGAATTGGACGAGGTTCTAGGGGGTAGAATGAACTATTCCTTCAAAACTAACATTCAAGAAAGGGAGCGTGAAGTTGATAATGATGATTTTAATAATGGTTCAGGTAATATATTAATTTTTAAATTTATTTATTAAAGTAAGAGTCCGCATTTAATGTTCCAGTGCTAATATTTTTCATCTCATTTCTCAGATTTATTAGATTACGATGCAGAAGAGGGAGAGCTTGTGTATGACGATCTTTTGCTTTCAGGTAAGCAGAAGCAGAAGGGTATAGGTAGTGAGCGAAGAGTAGTTGTGCAGGTAGACAGTGATGTGAATCGAGCGCCACAGCGACGAGTGGAATTGGTGACAGTTGTTGCAGAGAGGGGCAGGAGAGTGAAAGAAGTGGAAGAAAATGAAAGTGAGAAAGAAAATGTGATTAAATCTAAGGTGAATGTGGAACATAAGAAAGTGATTGAAAATGGCGGAGACAAAGGGAGAGGGAAGGAAAAAGAGAAGAAGAAAGAAAAGGAGAAAGATAAGAGCAGAGGAAAAGAAAAGCATATAGATAAAAAAGTTTCTCCAGAAAAACATCAAAAGAGTCATTCTAGAGATTCTTCAAAGAAAGAATCGAAGAGCTCTAGGAAGGAAAAGAAGAAAGAAGAAACTGTAAAAATTAGAGAAGTAGAAAATGAAAAGTTACCTGAAAATCAAGCAAAAAATACTGTAGAAAGTGATAAGTCTGATAATGATGAGGATGAAGATAAGGTCACAAGTGATGCAAATATTACAAACGAAGAGGAAAACAGCACACATGGCACAGAAGACCTATCCCAAATTAGTTTGCCTTTGGATCCTGAACCAGAGAGTACTCCAAAAATAACGGAAGTTGTTGTTCAACACGTACCTTTAAATAGCAATGACGACAGTCAGAATGCCAATGAAGAGGAAATGCAAGTAGAAACAGTACTCCTTGATACTAGTCAAATAAAGCAGGACAAAACTGATTGGGACAATGAATTTCCTCCTTTGCCTATTGTTATAAAAAAAGAAAAGGATGCTACACCAGAGAAGGCTACAGAAGATCAGAGGGAAGTTACTCTTAAGCCAAGAGATGAAAACAATCAGCGTAAGAAAGAAGACAGCAGTAGCGATAGTAGTGACAGTGATTCTGATAGTAGTGCAGAATCAGAAGACGATGATGATGACGATGAAAGTTCTTCAGAAGATTCCTCCTCAGAATCTTCTTCCTCTGATGAAGAAGATAGAAAGAAAAAGAAAAAAGATAAAGACAAGGACAAAGACAAAGGCAGAAGTAAGAGAAAAGAGGATAGTAGTAGCAGTGAGAGTAGTGAAAGTGATGATAGCGAGAGTGAAAGTGATAGCAGCAGTGATGATGAAAGAAAGAAGAAGAAAAAGGATGTTGAGAAAAGAAAACCTTCTCCCAAATATTCCCGCAGGAGTGAAAAAGAGAAAGAAAGTGATAGAAAGAAAGTTGAAAAAAAGAAGGATGCTAGAAAGAGCAGTAGAAGTAGAAGCAGAAGTAGGGGTAGAAGAAGTAGAAGTAGAGATAAAAGAAGAGTCAGAAGCCGAAGTAGGGATAGAAGAAGGGATAGGAGGTAAATGGGAGGGGAAGGGTGAATTCATAACGTTGGTATTTTTGTTGGTTTTCCGTTTTGAAGAGCTATGTAGGTAATGGAGAACCGACGTTTTCTACACTGCACTGCCCCTCTCAGGCAGATTTTTTAAGTTGAATTTTTAAGTAAAGAGAATTGTTTAGACTATTTGTAATTTTATGTATCTA
>SEYY01012343.1:30000-42500 GCA_009176605.1 Armadillidium nasatum | reverse complement strand
CTAGATATTTGAATTCATTCACCTCCTCAAGTTTCCATTCTCACACTTCTACAAACCAATTCCTCCCTCCACATTTCCTCATCTCCACCTCCAATCCTCATAACTTTATTCTTCGCTGGATTGAATTTCTATCTCGTGTTTGCACATTTCCCTTCAAACTCTCTCACAAGTATTCTCATCTTTTCTCCAGATTCTGCCACCAACACATGCCGCATCATCTGCAAAAAGTAAAACATTCACTTCACATTCACCCTCCATATTTCTCAACGTAAAACTCTTCCCTTCTCTCTCTCCATTTTTCTAAGTAAACCATTCATCAATAGATTAAATAACATGGAGATATTACAAACTCCTGTCTCAATCCCACTCCTATGCTAAACCAATCCGATAGTTCTCTCTTCACCCTCACTCTTGATCTACAATTCGCATATATATATATATATATATATATATATATATATATATATATATATATATATATATATATATATATATATATATATATATATATATATATATATATATATATATATATATATATATATATATATTATATATATATTAGTGATGGATCGGATGTCATATTTTCTAATTTGCGGATGCGGATGCGGATGCGGATGTCGAATTTTGGAGAAGTGCGGATGCGGATGCGGATGTGGATGTTGAATTTTTGAAAGTGCGGATGCGGATGCGGATGCGGATGTTGAATTTTCCGAAAGTGCGGATGCGGATGCGGATGCGGATGTTGAATTTTGATGTGCGGATGCGGATGCGGATGTTGATGCGGATGCATGCCATCACTAATATATATATATATATATATATATATATATATATATATATATATATATATATATATATATATATATATATATATATATATATATATATATATATATATATATATATATATATATATATATATATATAATGAAATAAAAAAAATAAATGAGAAAGTACTTGTAGATCTGTTAACGGGGAACACCAGTTAACCTCTACCATACCGTGCCTCTACCTTTAACTTCAAAACACTTCCATTTTATTCATTTAATATAGCAATAATATTTTTCTTGAGTTTGAATTAGTTCCTATAAACATGTCACGCGAGCAGGAAAAAATTGAAAAAGAAAATAAAAGACTGTTTGGATCTGTTACAAGTTACAACTCAGTCAAATATTTAATTATCATTCGCGAAAATTTATTTTATCCATTGATCAAAATTCTAACTTCCCAAAAATTCTCCATGGCAACTCTTTCTTTTTCTCCTTTTCTGCATCTAGATTAAGGCACCGCTGACAGTCTCTAACATATTTCGGTTGTACCCAACCGTTATTATTAGCGATTGTATTATTTGAAATGTTGAAAAATTACTCAACTTGTTTACATATTTTATTATGGGGTCCAATAAAAGTGTTGTGTGGAAATACTTTACAGAAGAGTCTAATGACTCTGTAAAATGTTCTCTTTGCGGTAATGCGTATTCAAAGAAAAGACGTGGAACTACTTTGTTGAAAATCATTTAAGATCGATGCACAAAGAATAGTTTAAAGATATAACTGACGAAGAAGCACTCCATAAAAGAAGATAAAGACAAAAAGAAAAAAAAAAAACTGCTGCTCATCAAATGAAATCTAATATTCGAGAATATTTTCATGCTTCAAAAAATTGGGAAACAACTGTTAACAAATCTAAGAGAGTGGATAAACGTATAACTGAAATGATAGTTATGGATTATCTACCATTCAGACATGTGGAAAATCTTGGATTCTTGAGATTATTGGAGGAAGTTGTTCTACAATAAAAACTGAAGTAACAGAATTTCTACTCTTCCCTGATATGCAATAAAATGTATGAATCTGTTTTTAATAAAAAGAAACGAATAATTGACCGAATAAAGCAATACAATAAATTTGCTTTCACTACAGATGTATGGTCAGATACTTCAGCTGGGGTGTCGTTACTGAACCTGACTGTGCATACTTTCAATAAGAAGTCTGAGAGAATAAATCTTACATTAAGTGCTGTACCTTTAGAAGATCGGCACACAGGATAATACATATCAGGTTAATTTGACCAAATTTTGGAAAAGTAAGCTTTCATTGCGTAATGCGCGATTCTAGAGCAAACATGAAAAAAAGCACTTTTCCTTTCTGGGTTAAATAATTTGAATTGTACTGTACATAAAATACAATTACCAATTAAAAGTGGAATAGACTCACAAAGAGAAATAAGCGACCTCATTATCAAATGTCATACAATTGCCAGCACCCTTCGAAAGCGCCTCCTATACTACTATTGCCATTCAAGAGAGGCTCCAAATGGGTATGTTAAACGTTGTACTTGATTCACCTACAAAATGGAACAGCATTTTGCATATGTTGAAAAAAGAACCGAAGATATATATATAATAATATATATATATATATATATATATATATATATATATATATATATATATATATATATATATATATATATATATATATATATATATATATATATATATATATATATATATATATATATATATATATATATATATATATATATATATATATATATATATATATATATATATATATATATATATATATATATATATATATATATATATATATATATATATATATATATATATATATATATATATATATATATATATATATATATATATATATATATATATATATATATATATATATATATATTATATTATAATTTTTTTTTTTTATTTTTTTTTTTTTTATTATTATTACTATTATATAAATGATAGTAATAATAAAATTAATAATAATTAATAATCAATTTTGTAGAAATAAAAGTCATCATTTATAGTCATTACGGTACTATTGTTTGTTTGTTTTTTTTTTTTTTTTTTTTTTTTTTTTTTGTAATGAAAATTGTTTTTTGTATTTCTTTGAATTTAATTGCATAATTTAAGGGAATTGTTACGTACGACTTTTTAAGTAATTTACAACAACAACACTTCTGCAATATTGACCCTGGTATTTATGATTATTATTATTATTATTATTATTATCAATATTATTATTATTAATAGTAGTAGTAGTAATAGAAGAAGAAGTAGTAGTATTGTTATTTATAAGGGTAATAATAATAATAATAAAAATAATAATAATTTTTATTATAGTTATTATTCTTAAATTTAAATAAGAAAAATCAAAATTTTCGTATTATTTTATTATTAGTAGCAGTAGTAATATAGTATTAATAATAAAGATAATAATCTTTAATTATTATTAATTTCTCGTGCATTTAATTCATAAAAACTTAATATCCTTCTTCTTTTTAATAACAAGAATTACGCTGTTAGTAGTTACATTAATTTATCGTGGAAAGTATTTTGTAACATTATAAATATATTTTCTCATAATATTTTTGTTCAAATTTTCCCAAATTTTTTTAAAATTTATTTTTATGTATTTGGGTCAAAATCAGATACGCGGCAGGTCGTTCGAGGGTCATTCTAAGGTCACATAAAGGGTTATTTCAATTTCTAAAAACTATATGATATATATATATATATATATATATATATATATATATATATATATATATATATATATATATATATATATATATATATATATATATATATATATATATATATATATATATATATATATATATATATATATATATATATATATATATTATATTTTCTTTGGTTTTATTTTGCAATTAACTTTATAATTAAAATATCTTCCCATCATTATTTCATATTTAATCATAAGAAAACAATAAATTTAACGCTGTACACTATACTATATATATATATATATATATATATATATATATATATATATATATATATATATATATATATATATATATATATATATATATATATATATATATATATATATATATATATATATATATATATATATATATATATATATATATATATATATATATATATATATATATATATATATATATATATATATATATATATATATATATATATATAGATAGAGAGAGAGAGAGAGAGAGAGAGAGAGAGAGATATGTGGAGGTCACATTCGATGTTTATAAATTATGGTTGAAAATTTTTTCTTGGCAGGAGGAAATTGAAATTTTTAAAAAATTGATATTTGCTTTTGAGCAACCTTTGGTTCTCGTATTCGTTACTGTGAGTGTTTGCACGTCTATCTTCTTACAACAAACCAAACAATACCTTTCGTTCACTTCATAATTATACAGTTAACACTTTATTTAAAAACTATAAATATATATTTATGAATATTTATTTACACACACACACACACACACACACACACACATATATATATATATATATATATATATATATATATATATATATATATATATATATATATATATATATATATATATATATATATATATATATATATATATATATATATATATATATATATATATATATATATATATATATATATATATATATATATATAATCTTTTCTGGTCAGGAGACAATTAAATTGTATTTACACGTATTTTTACTTTTATTTTACATAATTTTTTCATTTTTTCACTCTGAATCAATAATAAAAATGTAAAGATATTAATAACCTTGAAAGCTTCTTAAATACTTAAAAAGTAAACAACTCATTATATATATATATATATATATATATATATATATATATATATATATATATATATATATATATATATATATATATATATATATATATATATATATATATATATATATATATATATATATATATATATATATATATATATATTCTCAGAGGGTCTCTATAGTGTACCCTCACCCATATTGGAGTGCCTATGCTCTCACTACCTCCCCTTCTTCACATGTACCCCACAATGTAAATTGGGGGTACATATATAATACTTTTTCAAAAATAGTTAAAATGGGGAAACACACCTGCCTCAGAGATATTTGGGGTGAAGCATCCAAACAATGCCCCTCATCCCCCCCCCCTCCCTCACCCTATCATCACTTAAGAGTTGGAGAAGAATTCTTTACCGGCTTGTCCTGGTGCACAGTTTTTCTTTATCATTAATTTCTGGAACATTCACCGGTTCTTGTCTAATTACCACTTTGTTGAGCACCACCTCTCTTCTTTTAGACTTCATTTCTTGTTCTTAATTGAATCGATTTACTTGGGCGCTCTGACAGCAAACCCGACTCAGTTACCTCCTACTGTCTAAATTCTCAATATTTCAGACAAATACGAATATTGCTCATAAGTTTGCAAACGATGTTGTTAGTTCTTGTGTTTCTAATATAGAATCTTTTGAGTTTTCTACTTTATATTTTAAGATCTCTTGCAATTATACAAATTAATTAGTTGTCTGTTTATCATCTATCCAAAATTCTTCGACAATCTAAACTCCAAAATAGTGCACATTCTTTCTTCTCCTTTTCCGAAATCGTCAATTTAGGTTATTGATTGCAACGTTCACCACAGTCAATGAATTTCGTTTAGTTGTCATGACACAACTAGAGAATTTCTCTACCACTTTTCTATCCAGATCAACCTTGAGCAGTTGATGCAACTCCCTGCCCGTATCCCTGACAGTCTTGGTGATGAGCTCAACATACTAGATCATTTCTTAACCTCTTATCCTTCTCCTTATTCTGTTAACTCTTTCCTCCACTGGGTTCATCCGATCACCTAATCTCTGTATCCTGTCTCTTCAGTTTTCTGCAAGATCGATCCACACCTTCATCAAGATGACATTTTTGACCCTTCGGTGTTGCAAATTGGTCCGACTTGCTGTCGAACATTTTTAATTTCGCTTGAAATGATTACTGTTTTCGTGGAAGGGGGTTTCCCGGTGTGTGATGAACGCATAACTGAAGTAATTCTCTCCGGCATGGAAGCGTACATTCCATATTATTTCTATTTGAGTAAACAAAACAAACTTTAGTTTAACTTTGCTGGCTTTCTTGATATTTGCTGCAGCAACGTTACCTTTAGGAATTAAAATCATCTTCAAACTCCAGGAACTCATGTAACTTATATTTCACACCAGAATCGTACAAAATCTATTCTCCGTAACATAAAAACTCTTTTCTCCATATATAATCCTTCATCCTCTTTCCCTCCTCTAGTATATTTTCCGATGGCAAACTCCCATTTTCCCTTCTGCTAAAGCTGAATTCTTCCCTCAGATCTTTGACTCTAATTCTACTTTTGAAAATTCCTGATCTATTCCTAATCCAGCTTCCTACAATTCATTTATTCCTAACATTGTAATTTTTTCGTCTCTGTCTTTCTGCTTCATCCTTCCTTTCTTCCTGAAAACGTGTACTCATTCAGCCTCTGCCGAAAATTGGAGAGCCCTCTCAACCCTTTAACTATCGTCCTATTTCTTTAACTTCCATTCTTTCTTAAGGTTTTGTATCTATCCTTTACAGGAAAATTTGAAAATATCTCAACTCTTCTAAACTTATCTCATATCGCAAATTTGGTTTTCATAAGGAATGTTTTACTGGTAATATTTTTTCCTTTCTCTCTGTCTCTTTGTTCTCCGCTTGCTCTTCGGCCTTTCTGTGAATCTTATAAAGAGTAGCTAGACATTTCGAAATCATTTGGGCAGAGTTTGGCACAAAGCTTCGATTTCTAAACTTCCATCCTTCGGAAATCTATCCTTTTCTCTGTGGTTTTCCTCTGATTTTCTCTCCGGTCGTTCTTCCTTTGAAGTGGTGTTCCTCGGGATCTATTCTAATCACCTACTTTTTTTTCTACTTTTCATTTACGGCATTCTCTCTATTAATTCATTACCTATAAACTTCTATGCAACGACTCCACCCTTCATACATCCTTTTATTTTGAAAGACTATGTCTTAGCAATTATTGACGCTAGGAGGGTGACCTTGAAGCAGCTAACCTCTATTTCTCGAATTTCTAATTGGGGCAGATAAAACATGGTTGTTTACAATTCCTCAAAAACTCAGTTCCTCCATCTTTCTCCTTGACATAATCTTCCACTCAGTTATAACATCATCTTCGAAAACACATCACTCGAATCTTCGCCTGTCCTCAATATTCTTGGTGTTTCTTTTTTTTCTGTGACTTTTTGGGGAAGGATCACATTTTTTCTCTTTCGAAACAAGCTTCTAAGAGATCAACGTTCAGAGACTCCTTCAAAAATTTCTTCTCACAACCACATTTGCTTTTTATTTATAGGGGTGTTGTTCACCCCTGTCAATAATATGCCTCACACATTTGGAATGTTTCCACTCATACAGCTCTCCTTGAAAAGTTCGATTCTAGGGCTTTTCGTCTTATAAACTCTCTCACTCTCACTAACTCTCTGCAGTTTCTCTCTGCCCGTCGAATATGTATTATATGTACTCAACTTTTAAAGTCTGGAATACATTCTTTATTTTCTCAGCTTACTTTAACTTGCACACTTTTAACCGCCGTGTATCGGGGCATGTCAGTCTTTAATTCGACTTTGATTTTGAATGCTTATCAACTCTAATGGAAAAGTAGGATTTTGGCAGTTACCCACCAGAGATCATATATATATATATATATATATATATATATATATATATATATATATATATATATATATATATATATATATATATATATATATATATATATATATATATATATATATATATATATATATATATATATATATATATATGTGTGTGTGTGTGTGTGTGTGTATTTGTATGCGTGTGTGCAAGCGCGATTCTTTAAACAATTTAAAAATCGATTTTGTTTTCACTGTTTTAACTTTTGACGATTCCTTACGAAGAAGAAGAAGAGGTCAGTGCGAAAAGTTCACGATTTAAGAAGTCTCGAATTAGGTTATCATATTTTTACACACGCACTTTGTGTGTGTGTGTGTGTGTGTGCGTATATATATATATATATATATATATATATATATATATATATATATATATATATATATATATATATATATAATATATATATATATATATATATATATATATATATATATATATATATATATATATTATATATATATTAAAATATATATATGGCGAAGGTGGGTTACGATCATCATTTTCTCTCATTTCTCATGCCGATACGAGGTTCTCTAACTCATTGACTAGATTCTTTTCATTTCAAGATAAGAGCTATGTTGTTATTCCATCCATGTGCTTCTTTTTTAATGTTGATTTTCATTTCTAGATTCTAGATTTTGTGTTCAGTACCAGTGTTCTCAATTCTGCAGGTTTTGTATTTTATTTAAACCAAATACAGTAGAAGTTCTGTCAGAGTGGTTCTGGTCTCTTTAATAATAAGACCTTTCACTAAATATAAAGATGTTCATGAGGTTTGTAAGGGACATACAAACATCGAGTGGCATAAAACTGCTGTTGAAGCTGCAAGATTGTTTCTACAGGACGTACTGGTAGACAACCAAGTTTACCAATTATTCCAAGAAAATCATAGAAAAAATAAATGGTATTAATCTTGAATAATTTCACTTGGCATTTTCTGGTACGCAAGATTTACTACTGCGGGGTAAGCTTCATGACGAAGGAGTGCTGAAAGTTTTGTGCCGTTTACGAATAGATGTGGGAGACCAGTCATTGAAAAATCATTTTCGACATACTAATCAGTTCAGATTCAGAATAAGATTATTTCTTTATGTGGTACTATTATTAAGGAAAACATCGTTAATAAGGTCAAGGAAGCCTTGCGCGTAGAGCTTACTAGCAAGATGAAATCGCTGATATTTCTGGAATTAAACAGTTATCTATAGGGTTGCGGTATTTCGATTAAGAGGCCGATGCAATCAAAGAGGAATTTATCGGCTTTGTAGAACCGGAAGCGCTTGTTACAAAAACCTTTGCGAAAGATATTGACGATTTTGTCACGATCGAAGAACTGGATCTCAAGAAATGCGTGGGCTTGGGTTTTCGATGGCTGTTCTATGATGTCTGGCAATATTGCGGGAAAAATATAAAAAAGCTTTGTTCTTTCATTGCTCTTCACACATTTTAAATCAGATAGTAAATGATTAGAACACAATACCTGAAAACAACAGTACACTATTGCGTTTTTCCGTGAGTCGGTCTTGAGATGAAAATTAATGCCAAACATCCAAATCCTATGCCAGACCAGATGATCTGGAAAACACAAATGCACATGTGTGTTTAACGAATACTTTGTACGAATAATGCGAGTTTTAGAAACCCTTTTCGTTGAAGGAAATGCCGACACAAGAAAAAGCGCCTTTCAGTTGCATTCAGCGGCATGTAAGTCGTCATTCATCATGGTTGTGATGTTGATCGCGAAGTTCTTTGCAGTATTAGAGCCAGTTGTGAATGCTCTCCAATCCAAGACCTTGAATATCGCCAAAACCTCGCAGCATATTCAACGCATTATGGTAATGGTTAGCCACCATCGCAAGGATGAAGACAAAATCACCGATGAAGTGTTAAAAGAAGCTAATCAAATTGCCGAGCAACTGGGACTGGATCTTAATACACCACGGATTTTTGGTAGGCAGCAGTATCGCAGCAACCATCCAGCAACAAATCCCACGGAGTTCAAGAGAAAATCCTTAATAATTCCGTATCTGTATTCTATAACCTCTTCTTTAAAATTACGGTTTTCTACTGAAAATACATCTTCCTTTGCATTGATATATCTACATCCTTTCCACATATTACTCATAATAATCGATGAATTAAAGAAAATGGCAGCTTCATTATACAGCTTTTACCATTTAGATAGAGTTAAAGCAGAGCTGAAACTTTTGTACAAAATTTGGAAGGACAAGAAAGTGAGTAGGTGAAGAACTAAAAGATCTTGTCGTCTCCCAAGTCTTATAGGAGACTGAACCTTTCTTTCCGACGACGAAAAAGGCTCTGCTGATACTACCCGCCCAGTTATGCACCACCAGTACAGTAGAGCTCTCTTTCAGGCTGGCTATGATGAATGCACAGAGAAAATTTATGTTTGACAATTATGATTACTTTATTCAAACAGTAGTTGATAAATTTGGCATGAACTCAAGAAAATTATTTTTTTAATAATATCAATTATTTACATCTGTTCCATATTGTGAATTTTTCATCATTTCAGTGTATTTTATATTCTATTATGTTAATAAAATGAAATCTAATTCCCATATCCATACAAGTGTTTCAAGTTTAATATTTCTGCTTGTTTCTCTCTAAGCTTTATAAAACTTTAAGCTGCCCCCTCTTAGCTTGGAAGCTGGCGATGCCCATGTATATATATAATTTAGCTTGTGTCGAGAGAGGATGTGTTGTTTGTGCTCTCATAGTGGGACTTTAACTTTTTATCATGTGTTTGTGTATGTGTTAAGTGAAAATGGGTATGTATTTTTTTCCATTTTTTCAATCACTGTTCTCCTTTAATCTAAGTGTTTTTGACCAACTAATGATTCAGAAAACTTACTAAACTTTTAATATGTCGATCATCGGCATTTTTAAAGATAAGTTCAAGTTTTAGCTTTCTAATTTTATTAACTTAATGCAGGTTTTATTATTGGTAAGTTTCATTCTTTAAGAGTAAACTTATTTAGCATTGATACATTTTGAGTATTTAACTTAAAATTGCTTAAAACTAATTTAAGTTTAAATTTTTACTGTTTTAAAATTTAGGTTTCTAATGTAAATACTATTTCAGTTTTACTTCTTTTTTTTTTTTTTTGTCTCTATTTGTTTATCTGATTTTTTTGTTTATTTGTTTGTTTATTCGTTGGTTTGCCTATTTGCTTGTTTGGCTGTTCGTTTGTTTGTTTTATTGTTTGTTTGATTTAATCGTGATTGTATGTGTAGAATGGCTGGTGTGCTCATACCTGGGTTCTTTATACACTTTAATTTCTTAAACACTCTTGACTTATGCTTCACTACAAGTTCTTCTCTCTATAAATACGCTGTCTTCGAATCTATTGGTAATTCTGACCACAATCTAATCACTCTTAATTTTTCATGCTTTCTCTCCAACTGCTCCACCCTGCCCTAAGCATATCTTCTGGCACTTGGATCAGGCTGACTGGGGGGTTTTGCGCTGCTTCTATGCTAACTATCCCTGGAGGGACTGTTTTGTTTCTGAAGACACTTCGGTTTCTGCCTATACGGTGGAGACTGCAATCGTTGATGGAATGGGCAGATTCATCCCTTCTTTGTCTAAATCTTTCTCTCCTCAAAATCCATTTTTCGATCGCGACTGCTCTCGGGCGATTCAGTGTAGAGATCGCGTATAGAGAGTGGAAAAACTCCTTCACCTATCACTCTCGCTAATTTTCATTCACTCCGGAATCGCCAAAAAAAACTCTCTAACAGCTTCTGTAAATCTTTCTTTCCTCCTCTTATTCGCTCTAATGGTTCTGTTCCTATCACTCCAACTGAAAAGGCTAATCTCTTCGAACTCCTGTTCTCCTCTAATTCCACCCTGGACGACTCCGGCAATACTCCTCCTACTCCTTCTCCTCTCAGATGACCTATGCCTTTACCTGTGATTGAAACCCTTCTCAACTCTCATTTCTTGGATCATCTGGAATCTCATTCCCTTCTTTCTGATCATCAGTATGGCTTTCGGCGTTACGAGGTCTACTGGTGATATATTTCCAATCTCACAGATTTATGGTCTTCTGCTCTTAGGGACCATGGGGAGACTTGTGTGGTGGCACTTGACATATCTAAGGCATTTGACCGTAAGTGGCATGCGTCACTGCTCTTCGAGTTCCCCTCCTTTGGGTTTCCTCCTCCTCTTTGCTTACTTATGTCTAGCTTTCTTTCTAATAGTTCCATTTCGGCTGTTGTTAATGGGGCGACTTCTTCCTTTTGTGTCAATAATGGTGTTCCTCAGGGTTCTGTCTTGTCTCCTACTCTATTACTTCTTTTCATTAATGATCTTCTCAGTTGCTCGTCTAACCCTATCCATTCATATGCCAATGACTCAACCCTCCATTCTTCTACTACTTCAAATTTGTTTCCTCTTTTGTATCTAGAGTTGCTTCCCGTCTTCATCTTTCCGATTTCATTCTTGCTGATGTGGATAGAATTTCCCAGTGGGGTAGTCTCAACCTTGTGGAATTTAACTCTTTAAAAACTCAACTTCTAGAAATCTCCCTCTCGAAGAGCCCTCCTAACTTTTCTATATCTTTCGATAGTTGACAGTATAAAAATTCTTGGTCTTCACATAAGCAAAAAAATGTCTTACAAACCTCACATCACAGTGGTTGCTAGGGCATTTTCAAAGAAGCTGAGAGTTCTATTTACGTAACGAGAATATTTTTCTTCTTCGCAGAAATTCCAATTATACGAGGGCCTTATCCGCCCTTGTATAAAGTATTGCTCCCATATATGGGGTGGCTTGGGTTTCATCCGTTTTTGAATAGGTTGAGTAAAAGGCTAAAAGACTTATAAACTGTTCCGTCTTACTAATTCGCTTGATCCTTTATCTTTGCGACGTGACGTTGGTGCCTTGTCTCTTTTCTATAGGGTACTACAGCGGCAAATGCTCGAGGAAATTGTCCAC
>SEYY01012343.1:0-15000 GCA_009176605.1 Armadillidium nasatum | reverse complement strand
ATTCCTATTTTATTATTATTATTATTATTATTATTATTATTATTATTATTATTATTATTATTATTATTATTATTATTATTATTATTATTTTTCCTAGTATTATTACAATAGATATTATTTTGTTAATATTATTTTTATTACTGTTACGATCGTTATTATTATTATTATTATTATTATTATTATTATTATTATTATTATTATTATTATTATTATTATTATTATTATTATTATTATTATTTGTTTAATTATTATTATTACTATTAATGCTTTTATTATTATTATTATTATTATTATTATTATTATTATTATTATTATTATTATTATTATTATTATTAATTTTACTATATATTATTGTAATTATTAATTTTTTATTATCTTTATTATTAATAGCATTATTGCTATTATTATTACTTTTATTATTATTATTATTATTATTATTATTATTATTACTATTTTCTATATTATTATTATTATTATTATTATTATTATTATTATTATTATTATGATTATTATTATTATTATTAGTGGTATTAGTGTTTTTATTGTTATTTTTAGTATACCAGGTTATGATTACGACAATAATGTATAAAGTATTGCAAAATTAACAGTATCTAATTTTTTGCTTCTCAGTTAAGAACTTTATTTTAATTTAAAAATGTTTTTTATTATGCATAAATTTAATAGGCTCAAAGGACGATAATCGTCCCCAAAGAAGCCCATTTCACTTTTCAATAATTATTGAAATTTGTAAGTGATTATTATTATTATTATTATTATTATTATTATTATTATTATTATTATTATTATTATTATTATTATTATTATTATTAATAAAGCTTGTTTGTTCTTTTTATTCTTTTGATGAAGAAAATATCCGATATGAAAGGGCAACCCTGGAAATGACGCACGGGATCTCCTAATAATGGTTTATTAGTAATTTGGTAATAAAAGAAAAGTACAGAATTTGTGATGTGCCGAAAATATTATAAAATAATAATAATAATAATAATAATAATAATAATAATAATAATAATAATAATAATAATAATAATAATAATAATAATGATAATAATAATAATAATAATAATAATAATAATAATAATAATAATAATAATAATAATAATAATAATAATAATAATAATATAATAATATAATAATAATAAAAATAAAAATAAAAATTATAATAATAATAATAATAATAATAATAATAATAATAATAATAATAATTTTTTTTCTTTCTGTTCCTGGTTGATAATTAATATATCTTTCGATTTTTGATATCAATTATCTGAACTGACCGTGGTTTGAGATCTTCATATATATATATATATATATATATATATATATATATATATATATATATATATATATATATATATATATATATATATATATATATATATATATATATATATATATATATATATATATATATATATATATATATATATATATATATATATATATATATATATATATATATATATATATATATATATATATATATATATATATATATATATATATATATATATATATATATATATATATATATATATATATATATATATATATATAATCAGAAAACTGGACAGAGAAAGGATGAGGGTATGGAAAACAATTGGAATGAGTCCTTCGAAAATAATAAGGTATGAAATATGACAAAAAACTGAAAATTTTTCATAAAAGAAGTTTTCTCAATACAAAGTTTCTTAATTAAGTGGGGCTATTGTGGATAAGATAATTATGTAGATACCTTTGGAAAGGTCATAAGGTCAATCCTTCAAGTATTATGCTTTTATCAAATTTGAAGAATAATTTTGAATTATTTTTTTTTTAATTGAAAATGTTGTTTTTTTCAGAATATGTATTTCGGGAATAAAAGTACCAAATATTTCGGGAATAAAAGTACCAAATATTTCGGGAATAAGAGTACCAAATATTTCGGGAATAAAGTACCAAATATTTCGGGAATAAAAGTACATTTGGAAACAGGATTCCGTATTCCCATCTTTTTGTGTATGTTTGTTCTGTATTTTTATATATGTCTGTACTTTTAATTAACTATTTTACTATTACTTTTTAAATATTACCATTTTCTATATCTTAATTTGGAAAAAAAATTTTTTTATTGTAAATCCGAAACGTTCGAAGATTGAAAAAAAAAAAAAAAAAAAAGGAAGTCTAAATATGTTACGAGTTCTCTAATTGCAGTAATTGGAGGACTTTGTTATAAAAAATATGATTTATTAGAAATCAATCTATATTCTCTCTCTCTCTCTCTCTCTCTCTCTCTCTCTCTATATATATATATATATATATATATATATATATATATATATATATATATATATATATATATATATATATATATATATATATATATATATATATATATATATATATATATATATATATATATATATAATCATAAAAATAAACTAAATTAAAAATTAGCGATATCCTTTAATATCGTTATGAATAAATTTCCTTATTATTCAATTACAACATGTATATTTTTACTACTAACCTAACCTAATCTAACCTAACGTAACCTAACCTACCTAACATAACCTAACCTAACCTACCTAACCTAACCTAACCTAACGTAACCTAACCTACCTAACTTAACGTAACCTAACCTACCTAACTTAACCTAACCTACCTAACCTAACCTACCTAACATAACCTAACATAACCTAACCTAGCCTAACCTAACCTACCTAACTTAACGTAACCTAACCTACCTAACGTAACCTAACCTACCTAACGTAACCTAACCTAACCTAACCTACCTAACATAACCTAACCTACCTAACCTAACGTAATCTTTTCAACTCTCTCTCTCTCTCTCTCTCTCTCTCTCTCTCTCTCTCTCTCTCTCTCTCTCTCTCTCTCTCTCTCTCTCTCTCTCTCTCTCTCTCTCTCTATATATATATATATATATATATATATATATATATATATATATATATATATATATATATATATATATATATATATATATATATATATATATATATATATATATATATATATATATATATATATATATATATATATATATATATATATATATATATATATATATATATATATATATATATATATATATATATATATATATATATATATATATATATATATATATATATATTAGTAAGGGGGCGGAAATGACAGAAATTAATCGGCAAATAAGATTAACGGCCTTTTCAGCATATGCGGGAAAGTTGAAATATCGGGGACCTACCTGACCTTTTTTTTTTAAGGTTTACGGACCCGTACGGACCCGCACGAACCAGCACGAACCAGCACGAACCCTTTTCCCATTGATTTGAGGAAAATTTCAGCCGGATTAAACCTCAAAAAAAAGGTCAGGAAAGATTGTGAGGATGACCTAGCAATACCGAAAATTCAAATAACTTAATAACATCGATTTTTTTGGGGGGAAGGGGGGTTCACGGGGACTCAAGGGGCCCCTTTCCCCGACTACTGTCCAATTTCGATGAATTGAACCACTAAAACGGTCAGGAAAGAGCGTGAGGTTAATTTGAGTGGAATGATTTGTAATTGCAAATCAAAATCCCGTTAGGTTTATCTATCGATTAATTCCTGTCATTTCCGCCCCATACTACTATATATATATATATATATATATATATATATATATATATATATATATATATATATATATATATATATATATATATATATATATATATATATATATATATATATATATATATATATATATATATATATATATATATATATATATATATATATATATATATATATATATATATATATATATATATATATATATATATATATATATATATATATATATATATATATATATATATATATATATATATATATATATATATATATATATATATATATATATATATATATATATATATATATATATAAGATGTATTGGATGTCAAATTTTCTCTTTTGCGGATGCAGATGCGGATGCGATTGTGACTTTTCGTCAAGTACAGATACGGATGCAGAGGTTCAGTTTTTGAAAGTGCGGATGCGGATGTTTATTTTGATGAGAATGCGAATGCGTATGCCATCACTATTATATATATATATATATATATATATATATATATATATATATATATATATATATATATATATATATATATATATATATATATATATATATATATATATATATATATATATATATATATATATATATAGTTGAGATAACTTCTTTCCAAGAGAACTTACCTCTAATTAGAAAGGTTAAAACTAATACCAAGGGTTTTTTCACATACTCATTTAATACACTGTGAACGTTTCATACCGTATCTTCCCTTCAGCTGTTAAAAGACGAAAAGCCCTAGACTCCACCTTTTCGAGAAGAGCTGTATGAGTGGAACTACCCTAGATGTGTGAGGTGTACTCATACAGGGGCGAACAACACCTCTGTAAAGAGCAAGCAACTGGGGTTATGAAGAAATTCTGAAGACAACTTAGAACTCCTAACCTCTTAGAAGCTTGTTGAGAAAGAGAAGTAATGTGATCTTCCCAAGAAAGATCACGAGAAAAAGAAACACCAAGAATATTAAGGAGAGATGAAGGTTTGAGTTGTGTTTTCGAAGAAAATATCATAGTTGTATGGAAGATTGTGTCGAGTAGAGACGGAGGAACTGAGTTTTTGAGGCGTTGAAAACTACCATGTTTTCTCTGCCCAAATTTGATATGCAAGATAGATCAAAGGTCAGTTGCTCCAAGGCTACCCTCTTTGCTTCTATTAACTAATGTTGGGAGGGGCTCCTTTCTGAAAGAGTATTGAAGGGTGGAGTCATCGGCATAGGAGTGGATAGAATATAAAGTAACAGAGAGAATGTCATTAAAGAAAAGCAGAAAAAGTGTTGGGGATAGGACAGATCCTTGAGAAACACTACTATTAATAGATTTAAAGGATGAGCGGTGGGGTTCTACAACTGCTGCTATAGAACGACCGGAAAGGAAATCAGAGAGAAGGATAGATTCCCAAAGAGGGAAGTTTGGAAATCAAAGCTTTGTACCAGACTCTTTCGAAAGCTTTCGATATGTCCAGCACGACAGCAAAAGATTCACCGAAATGCCGAAGAGGGGAGAGACCAAGAGCCAGAGAGAAGGGAAAGAAGAACACCAGAAGAGCGTTTCTTACGAAAACCATACTGGCGATCAGAGGTAAGATTAGAAGAATTGAGATTAAGGATAGATTCGAAAGCTTTAGAAAGAACGGAGGTCAAAGAAATTGGACGGTAGTTAGAGGGTTGAGAGGGAGTCCCCCTTCTTCGGCACAGGCTGAATGAGCGCACGTTTTAAGAATGAAGGGAAGATTAAAATAGAGAAACAAAGATGAGATAGTTTACCAAGGCAGGGTGCAAGCTCGAAAGCACATGTTTTAAGAACCACAGGAGGAATACCATCAGGACCGTACGCCTTTTTAGTGTTAAGCTCAGAGAGAGCAGAAATGACATCTTTAGAAGAAATTACAATATATATATATATATATATATATATATATATATATATATATATATATATATATATATATATATATATATATATATATATATATATATATATATATATATATATATATATATATATATATATATATATATATATAATTCCCAATTAATTTGATTTTTTTCAAAAATTATAAGATCATTATGGAGATTATTCAATGTTGGAACAATACTTATGACATAAAAGAAACCTTAATTCGCTCAATTCAAAATAATAAAGTCTTTTAAACATTTTCAAATTTTAAAGAAATAGAAATTATGTTCTCTCCAATTTTTTTTTTATTATATGAAATATATATACGTTCTTATTGTTCAATTAAGATATAATTAAGTATATATATATATATATATATATATATATATATATATATATATATATATATATATATATATATATATATATATATATATATATATATATATATATATATATATATATATATATATATATATATATATATATATATATATATATATATATAAAGGTGGACCGGATAGTAATTTTTTACTATCCGCGGATGCGGATGCGGTTGCGGATATTCAATTGCGGATATCCGCAGATGCGGATGCGGATGCGGATAGTTTAATTTTTAAGAGTTTTTGCCATAGATTCTTGGAATTTTAAATATAATATCCAGAATCTTTGTTACCAGGGTGTGGGACGGGGACCCAACTCTTGAACACCCCACCAACCTCTTTCCCCAACCTTCACCCATTTGGAAAAATATATATATATATATATATATATATATATATATATATATATATATATATATATATATATATATATATATATATATATATATATATATATATATATATATATATATATATATATATATAGCCAGTAATTCAATATTACCTTCACACTTCACAGTTTCACATATTCCATTTGAAGTTAATAATTGGTAAGTTATTTTTTAGAAATAAAAGCTTTTGGGCTCTTTCAGGTGAAAGTTTGGTTCGCTTTTCGTCGTAAATGATGTCCTGCTCCACTGAAAAGACGCTCACTAGCAACACTAGTTGAAGGACATGCTAAATAAGTCCTTGCCAGCTCAGCAAGAAAAGGGAAACTTTTGCAATTATCTCTCCACCAAACCAGTTGGTCTTTATCTGCCTCCAAACGTGGGAGTTTTAGATAATTTTCAATAATCGATATTGTATCCTTTGACACTTCTGACTGTGATTCTTCATCTCTGCTGGAAGCTAGAAGATCTTTCATTGATTTAGCAATGCTTAAGCTAACAGATTTTGTTTCATTTGTATCTGAGAGCTTTTGCTTTTTCTTGAAAAAGGCGTTATTTTAGCTGTTTCTATCATCTCATCGCATAAGCATCCTAATTTGATTTTAACATTCTGAGAAACAAGTGGTTTAAAAAAATTTTTTTGGTACCTAGGATCTAAAAAGGTTGCAATTGTATAAGCATCATCATTTTCCAGGTTTTCAAATCTGTCGTTCATCTCCTTCATTAATGTTTCAGTCATCCTTGAAAACTCCCTTAGACTTAATAACATTTGTTAACACAACTTTCAATGTTGAAACAAGTGGTATCACATCTGACAAACATGATTCAGCTGAACTTATAGTCTTTGTTAATTCTTCAAAAGGCTTAAGGATATTAATACAATTATTTAAAATGTCATTTTCGTCAGCTGTTAGAGGCTTTATTTTTGTGCTGCTTGAAGCATAAAGGCAAATGGCCTCATTAATTTCGCTCATCCTCTCAAGCATATGCAAACTACTATTCCAGCGTGTTTGAATATCTTGCATGACAGAAAGTGGACGAACATTTAATCTTGTTTGTATTTTCTTCAGCTCATTTTGGGCTACAACGGAGTGATTGAAATGCGTAGCAATTAACCTACATTTGGTTATTAAATCGGATACACATTTTTGACTCATAATGGAATTTTTAACTACTATCTGAGTTTGGTGTGCAAAGCAATCTACATTTTTCACTCTTGCCAGAGAAAGTGCTTTTTTTATATTTTTTTACTATCCGCGAATGCGGATGCGGTTGCGGATATCTAATTGCGGATATCCGCGGATGCGGATATTGGAAAAATGATGCGGATATCCGCAGTTGCGGATGCGGATGCGGATATCCGGTCCACCTCTAATATATATATATATATATATATATATATATATATATATATATATATATATATATATATATATATATATATATATATATATATATATATATATATATATATATATATATATATATATATATATATATATATATATATATATATATATATATATATATATATATATATATATATATATATATATATATATATATATATATATATATATATATATATATATATATATATATATATATATATATATATATATATATATATATATATATATATATATATATATATATATATATATATATATATATATATATATATATATATATATATATATATATATATATATATATATATATATATATATATATATATATATATATATATATATATATATATATATATATATATATATATATATATATATATATATATATATATATATATATATATATATATATATATATATATATAATATATATATATATATATATATATATATATATATATATATATATATATATAATATATATATATATATATATATATATATATATATATATATATATATATATATATATATATATATATATATATATATATATATATATATATATATATATATATATATATATATATATATATATATATATATATATATATATATATATATATATATATATATATATATATATATATATATATATATATATATATATATATATATATATATATATATATATATATATATATATATATATATATATATATATATATATATATATATATATATATATATATATATATATATATATATTATATATAAGTAATATATATATATATATATATATATATATATATATATATATATATATATATATATATATATATATATATATATATATATATATATATATATATATATATATATATATATATATATATATATATATATATATATATATATATATATATATATATTCACCAGAGAAAGGAGCAAATCGGGATCCTGGTCAGATTAAAAGCCGACATGTCCTGAGACACGGCGTTTGAAGGTGTGTAAGTCATAGGAAATATGGAAAATTGATGAAGGGAGTGTGTTCCAGACTTTACCAGTAGAGTACATGTAAGATTGAGCATAGCGATTAAGTCTGGGGTTAGAGAGTTGAACAGAGAAAGGATTAGACTGTGTAAAAAGACTTGTCGCACGATCTCTTCTCAAAGGAGGAGGTATGCGACGAAAGAGTTCGGAAGAGCAGTGTTAATTGTAATAGCGATAGTATTGAGAATGTGACGCAACAATTCGACGGGCAGAAAGAGAGTGGAAAGAATTAGTGAGAGTAGGAGAGTTCATGAGACGAAAAGCCCTAGACTCCACCTTTTCAAGGAGAGCTGTATGAGTGGAACCACCCCAGATGTGTGAGGCGTACTCCATACAGTGGCGAACAACAACTTTATAAAGAGAAAGCAACTAGAGTGATGTGAAGAAATTATGAAGGCGCCCCAGAACACCCTTCCTATTTGTAGCTTGTTTAGAAAGAGAAGTAATGTGATCTTTCCAAGAAAGATCACAGAGAAAAAGAGATGAAGGTTTGAGTTGTGCGTTTACGAAGAAGATATCATAGTTGTGTGGAAGATTTTGTCGAGTAAGCTGGAGAAATTGAGTTTTCGAATTTTATTTATAAACAAACTTAAAAATGGGCTCTGCCCTTTTTAAGTTTGAAACTGATCGTTTCAGTGTTCTCTTTGGTGTTACAGCGAAAACATGACAGCGCCGTTAACAGTGTGCACCCAGAAAAAACAGAAATCACTGATCCTATTTTTGTGATCTGAGAGTGTAAGTTTTTAGGCCAGTTTTCAAAATATCAGTAATAAAAGTTGTTTTAAGTTATAGGCAAGAAAATATTTTAGCCGACAGATTTGTTTTGAACAGTGTCAATCATTTTACCTGTCGACGATTTGGATGAAGCTTCATAATAAGGGTATTTTGTAGCGGAAAAAAATTTTAAAACTTGATATAGGCTTGTTTTGTTGTAATTGCAAACAAATTCAACTCTAAAATTTTTCATTATTTCTTGTTCCCTTTTTTATTCATTTCTACAGTAATAAATAATTCTATGGAAAAAGTTAATTACAATAAACATTTTTGAATAAGTTTGTATGTATAGATACTAGATATATTTATATATTTTGTGCGTTTGTGCATTGTATGTATGTATGCGTGTGTATCAATTAAATTAATTAAATGTAATTAGGAAGAGTTGTTCCGTCACGTACAGCTTGCAAAATAAAATAAAAAAAATAATTAAACTGAAAAAAACAAATACTATTGAAATTTGTAAATTTTATATAACTCACCAGCATTTTACAATAAATATCTAAAGCTAGAATTCAAACTTTAAAGGAATAATTGTGTTGCCAATTTCAATAATTAATAAGAAAAATTAGTTGAACGTAGATTAAATTTTGCTCCCAGCCCAATAAAATGTTTAAATTTATATTAATTTTAATTAAATATTAAAAATTAATTTAATTAAATATTGTGAACTTAAAAATGTGAAGATAGTACGTTAGCTGCGTCTTTTTTTTCCTTATTAGTATATATATAAATCCTTTTCCTCCCTCCCTCCTTCCTTCTGACTCGCAGGGAATTGGAGATTTTTTTGATTTCTATATATATGAATCAAATTAAAACAAAATCATGAGTTTTTGATATTTTAAGTTTTTTGATTTTATGATTTTTTTTAATTACAAGTCTTTTTATTAGTAAACTTATTCGCCTAAGTAATAATTAATAAGTAAAAATAATTAGTTAATTAGCTTAATTAAGTTATTTGAATTATAATTTTTTAATAATTATTTTTTTATGACGAGAATGCGACTGATAGAACAAATTCCCTGTATTCAAATTTTAAATTTTAAAAAAAACAAGTAAACTATATTATACTATTATTTTTCAAAATATTTTATGGTTTTGTGTGGTTATTAAATTTTTATTATTATATTATTAAGATAAATATTAAATTTAAAAAAATATATTTTTAGCGTTGAAACTCTCAGCACTTAATTAAATTTTGAGAAAAGTAAAACATTAATTTCTGTAAAGAAAACAAGTAACTAGAGACAGTTAGAGCTTTGAATCGAATATTAAATGTAAGTGAATTGGTCCGATTAAATCAATTATTAAAATAAAAAATTCATCTAGAAAGAAAAAAAGATTTTGTTGTAGATTGCTGAATGCTGGAACATTTCAATCCTAAAGATTTTATTCTCTTTTGTTCCTTTTTCTATTCACCTCTTCAGCATTGCATAATTATGTGGAACAAGTTAACTACAATAAACTTTTTTGAATAAGATATTATTTATAGATACTAGATAGTTTATACTTATTTATTATTTTTTCAATTAAATGAAATTTGTGATTAATAGGGTTGTTGATTTTATGGTCCCGGTCTTACTCGTACAGCCTGCCAAAACAAAAAAATAAATAAATAAATAAAATAAATAAAATTATAATTAAATTTAAAAAAAAAATCATTCTTATTGAAATTTCAAATTTAATAAATTTTGTATGACTCATCCTTCTTTTATAGTAAATATTTAAAGCTAGAATTGAAAAGTAAAACAGTGTTGCAGATTTCAATATATTGAAATCTGCACAGTGTTTTACTTTTGGCAAAATATATCATTGGATGTTAATTAATTTTTCTCCCAGCCCAATAAAATACCTAAATTTATATTAATTTTAATATTTTTTTTTTTTTAAATCTCTCTTATGATATTTTGAACTTTAAAATATGAAGACAGTGACGTTATTTAAAAAAAAATCATAAAAATCAATAAAATAAAAAAAAATCAACTGATTTATGAGTCAGTCAATGTCCCCATCATTATTTTATAAGATCAGGAAAATGTTCAAGATTTATAAAGTAAAAAAAAAAAAAAATAATAATAATAATAAAAATAATAAAAATAATGTTAAAAAAAACTGATTCGACACTGAAGATAAAATATGGATATATTGGCAGCAAAATTATAATCAATATTTTTTTTCGATACTAGTATCGAATAAAAATTTCAATATCGATATATATAAATATATAAATATATCGAAACTCTTTCAACATCTCTACTATACTGGAATCATAGTGGTCAGATTGGTCACGTGATGTAAACAAACATCAAAAAGGTAGTTTACAGCCTAAATTTTAAAATTATTTATAACACATCTTATCAACTTTGTTACATTAATATATTTTTGCAAATTTTTTACATGCCATAGTTCATTAGGTTTTTCGCATATAGGTTTGTAGAAATTTTTATTACGTGCTATTGTTTGGTAGTTTTTTTATATAGTAAACTAGCTAGGTATCTATTTTCTAGTTGCACTTTGTCGCGCTTTATTTTGAATTTGAGGAAAAAATAAGCGTAATTGTATTGAATTACTTCTATTGCAAATGGTCGGAGGTGACTAAAACACTAAAAAAAAAAACCTTATTTTGCTAATTGTTTAGTTGATGGTAGGAAATATTTTTTAAACTACAAAAGCAACGAACACTCAGTAAAAGGAAATAAATTGAAGAAATGCAAATGAAGCCCAGTAGACCAGTTTTACAATTTAATTCTTGTAGGTGTACTCGCTGATATATACATGTACTTTATTATAATCCAATGAATTTTAAAGGTATTTAAATAAAGAATTGCATGACAATTCTAATCAATATAGATATATTGTTGAGTTTCACTCTTTAATTTAAAGTTGTCTTGGTAAGTATGAACATGGTAGATGAGAACAACTTAAAGCATTGGCCAGACCTAAGTTTTTTGACTTATTTGCATAGATTCACCTTCCGAAGGAAACCGCAATTGTTCAAAAAGATTTACTTAAAAATATGTTTGAGTACTCCATTTTAGATCATTAGAGAATATTAAAACAAATTGTTTTAATAATTCAACTTTTAATTTATAAAATATACTTGCTTGAACCTTTTCTGAATCTGTACATTTTATTTTTTAAAGAAAAATTAATTCATTTGTGTCCTTTCATTGTATATATATATATATATATATATATATATATATATATATATATATATATATATATATATATATATATATATATATATATATATATATATATATATATATTATACCTACATTTGTATGTGTAGTAGAAGAGTATTAATTAATTCATCCAGCTATTATTTTGGAGGATTAAAGAGTTAATGTAGTGTTGGAATTAGCAGGCCCTTTTGAGGTATTTTATCAGTCTTTGATATGACTATATAACAACTTCGTAAAAATGTTTGTGTATGCATATATATGTGACTGGCCAGGGCTAGGGTTGCCTAAAATTTATAGAGGTTAAAAGTACTGTAATTTTAGGTTAAGAAAATTAGATATAAATTTAAAAATGCGGTTCATTTAATTATAAGGAGGGAGTAGAATACCCAACATTCACTTAAATTAATGATTATATGCATTTTCTTGAAAAAATTTCAGAGAATTATAGATTTTGTATAATAAAAGTTTTAAAAAAGTACAAAAATTAAAAAAATTTTTTTTCTGATTCACAATAGTAATTCAAAAGGTTTACCTAGATAAGACCCTAAGATAGAGTTTAAAAAAATGTAAGATATAAGATTATTAATATAATCTGTATTTATACATACAGGGTCCATTATGAAAGTAATGTGCATGATTTTATTGATGTGATTATCCATCGCAGCGAGGTAAAATGAGTCAGGAAATGTGATGAGGGGTCTGCCCTTCCAATGCAGTCAGTCATCAGTTTGCTCCTAGTAGTGTGAGTGGAAAGACGTGCCTTCGCGTGAAGTGTGTTTTTCGACTTTGTAATAACACGGCGCGATGGAGCGTGCGCTTGAACAGTGATACGCAATCAAGTTTTGTGTGCGGCTTTGAAAGGAATGCAACCTGAAACTTTCCAGATGCTTCGAGGCCTTCAAGAATGACTGCATGTCAAGGTCACAGTCTGGCAGATGTCACAAGGCGTTCAAGGAGGGCTGGGAGGAGATTGGCGAAGAACCCTGTTGTGGATGCCTAACAACGGCCAGAACTGATGAAAATGTTAGTTGTGTGCAAGAAGTTTTGCATTCCAACCGTCGATTGAGCATCCAGCAAATCACTGACACCCTAAACATGTTCACATTTGCAGTACAAAGGATAGTGACCGAGGATCTGCAAATGCGCAAGGTATGTGCCGAAAGTGTTGAGGGAAGAGCAGAAAGAACTTCGAGTTTTGTGCTGTCAAGAATTGTTGTATTTGATTCAAAATGAGCCAGACTTTCTTAACTCTGTCATAACTGGAGACGAATCCAGGATGTTTGAGTACGATGTAGGGGAGAGTACTGCCCGCCAAGCAAGCACATAGGTTGAAGAGTCAAAAGATACGTAAGGGGACAAGTTTACATTTATTGTGTTCCCTATAAGCTGGCGCTTGGCCCCGAACTGTTTTGCCCTACCTACTAATCTTTCTACAATATACAAGGAAATAGGAAGTGTGATGACTTACCCCCTAATGAACGGTATTTTATTTCTAAGACTGTAATGGACGTCAAGCACAAGGAGATAAATGAAGAAATATCTATCTGCGAAGATCCGTTCTACCTAATCAAACTTCAACCATTCCATTCCTATTAGATCAAAATCACACTCAAGTCTTCAAACACAGGTAAATCAATTCAAGCTTTCATACATTAACTTCTTTATTTAAGGATTATTATATACTTAAAGGTTTCAATTTAACAAATAATTACTTGACATTAATATTACAATGCCAATAATAATCAAATATATGCAAAAATTACAAATTAACAAAAGTAATGAGTTTTCAAGCGTGAATATTGTAAGGCACAATAATAATCGAATGAACGCAACTTAAATACAAAATATTATTAAAGTTATTTTCTTTACTTTCCAGAATGCATAACAGGGGCCAACAAGACCTCCTCTATCTCAAGTATTACCGGACCCGACTGTGCACGCTAAAGACCTCCAACCGTAAGCCACAAGGACTGAGAAAGGAAAAAATAGAGGAAGTGGTTAGTAACAAGAAGAAAAGAATTACGGTACTAACTACAATATAAATGTGTGGCTTAACTGTGCTCTCTAAGTTAAATTAATTGCTATCAATATCTTGCTCCCTTGTTCCACTCTGAGTCACCAAAACACAACCAATTGACAATTGGCAGTTCGTGGAAAATCTCTGCAAGCTCAATGAAAAGCAAAGAAAAATAAGCCCCAAATAAAAAACCCTAAAAAAAAAACATATAAATTCAATTAAGCATACATAATTATTTATACATATATAATCCATTTATTATAA
>SEYY01012342.1:0-7500 GCA_009176605.1 Armadillidium nasatum | reverse complement strand
TATATATATATATATTATATATACCACATATTACCACTCTTATATTACCACATAAGATTTAGAATAAATTAAAGACTCAGAACTTGTAATTATTACTTTTTTTTTCAACACAAGATATTAAATTTTGAATGACACATGATGTTTTAAAGAAGAACCACAACTTGAAATATTTTCATTTTTAAAAGCGAATTTACTTATATAAAATTGAATTTTGTTCTGGAGTTTGAAAATGTATGACTTAGAAAAAAATTTGGATATATATGCTCTGTGATGACGTCACTCATGTGACAAATCAGATTCGATTAATCGATCGATATATTGTCCGATTAATCGCTCGATATTTCGTTCGATATTTCGTTCGATATATCGAACATGAAAAATTGTAAAATCGTTTGTCCAGGTAAAAAGCCGACTGAAATCCGGGCTGCGCCCCGACATCGTGGCATAAAGGTAGAAGAAATGATGAAAATTGGTGAATTGGTGAAAATCCAAAAGTGGGTCGAAACCAAAAGAGGGATCAAAAGAAGGGGGGGTCAAAAAAGGGGTTTCAAAAAAGGGGGTAAAAAAGGGGGATTAAAAAAAAGGGGGTCAAAAACCCCCATAAAATGCCCCAGGAAGGTCCCTGAGATCAACTTCCGGTCTAATTCCGGTCAAAAAGGCCTCAGAAAAGAAGCTGAGGTCAGCTTCCGGTTGTCCAATTTAAAAACCGGTCCATCCATGATAGTGGGTCCCTCAACCAATGATTCACAAAAGTGAATCATATTTAAAAACCACTATAAAGCTCGTGGAGTTAAAATATATTAAATTTTCAAAGTCTGATATCCAGAATTCGAACCCTGACCTCTTGTAGGGATGAAGCACGAAGATAGTTCAAAAAGAAAATCTCCTTTTTTCTTCTTCGTAAATTACAACAGTTTTATTTTTTTTTTATTTTATTTTACCAATTATTTACATATGCATTTTTTTTCAGGTTTATTTATATTAATAATCTTTTTATTTCGTGGGTTAATCATTTAAAAACGCTTTTAGGTATATGTAATACAAATTTTGAATACATTTTTAGGCATGATAAGCGTTATCGTATTTATTCCCATAGTTGAAAAAAAAGCTTCGCTTAGAGTGTGTTTCACATTGCGAGTAAGAATTCGGCGAACAAATTATGCGTCGTTAATGGGGTTCACATTGTATATATATATATATATATATATATATATATATATATATATATATTATATATATATATATATATATATATATATATATATATATATATATATATATATATATATATATATATATATATATATATATATATATATATATATATATATATATATATATATATATATATATATATATATATATATATATATATATATATATATATATATATATATATATATATATATATATATATATATATATATATATATATATGCCAAAGTCTAAAATGAACATAGAAATTATACAGTTGGTCATGGTAGTTCTGATTCTAATGAAAATTCCAAAAATGAAGAATTTTAATCTGGAAAGGAATGAATTTTAATCTGGAGTCAGCAGTGAATTTTCAAACTGAGAATGGAAATGAATTTTCAATTTGGGAGCAGCTGCGAATTTTCAATCCGAGAGTTAAAGTGAATTTCAATCTGGAAAGGAGTGAATTTTCATTTTGGAAAGGGCAGTGAATTTTCGAAACTGAAGAGGGCAATGATTTTTTTAATCTGGTTTCAGCATTAATGTTTTCACTTCAACTGGTTGTATCATAGTAACCTTACTCAATTCTTTGTTATTGTCATCCATCTGGAGCCACTAAAAATACTTTCGTAAAATTCTTGCTTCTTTTCAAACAAGCAAATAGCAGCTTTCTTTGAACCGCAAATTTGTGACATCTTTCGTCTTTATAACTGACAGAACTTGACGAGTGATGGATTGAAACTTGGGAAAAAGTATACAGATGGTATTAATTCCTTACCAAGGTCTTAAACTTATTTCAAAGTTGCCGTGGTGATGATGGAAAAGTGCCATTTCCCGAAACTTTGATAATTATATGGAATATTAACAAAACAAATTAGTTTTATAAAGAATTTTATTTCACCAAGTTTGTTCAGAGCACTAGTGTTGGTATTCCTTTTAAAAACCAAATTTCGATAGAAGAGCAATTTATATAATATAATTCTGAAAAGATACGGACACGACTCCTAAAAACTGCTCTGACCGTCTGAAAATAATAATAAGAGAACTAGAAAAATGAAGCTTGATATCGATTTTTTGAAACGCTGTAAGGCGTATCAGATTTTTCCAAAGTTTATCAGATTTAAATTATTCATCTAAGAGACTATATAATAGCAACCTATACAAAGGGTTTCAATACAAACTACTATATATATATATATATATATATATATATATATATATATATATATATATATATATATATATATATATATATATATATAATATATATATAGAGAGAGAGAGAGAGAGAGAGAGAGAGAGAGAGAGAGAGAGATGAAAATCAGCTCACAATTAAAAATGGGTTAGAACTTTCAAAGGAAATTTGTCCACTAAAAATTCCAAAAAAATACAAAAAATAAAAATGTTTTAAAGGGAAAGGATATTCACTCCACAATAATAAACCTCTTATCCATTCTCTCTTCCTTCCTTTCTCTCTACTCCAGTTTCACCAAACTAAAACTTGTACCTAAAAACACAAGTCAAATTTCAAGACTCAAAAATAACAATATTTTAATAAAGGAAAAGAAGAAAAAACGCTGTTTTAGAGTTTAGATTTTTGAATAGTTTATATATATTATATATATTATATATATATATATATATATATATATATATATATATATATATATTATATATATATATATAATTTATATATATATATATATATATATATATATATATATATATATATATATATATATATATATATATATATATATTATATATATTACAATAAGAAATTTATTTAGAGCGAATATTTCTACATATTTGTTATTCAACATGTTTGTAAAGGTACTGGAACGCAGTATTTTTATTTCCTGAAACTATTATTAGAGAATGAATGCTTCGGAGGTCAAATGAGATCATTTCCTCTGATTTGTTGACAAGGAAAAGATTTTACACATTGTTATACATGAAGATAAAGTAAAATACAACAACTACTACTACTACTACTACTACTACTACTAATAATAATAATAATAATAATAATAATAATAATAATAATAATAATAATTAACAGATGAGAGAAATTTAGGATAATTACGAACGTCTGTTGGAAACAGGAGTAATTCCCTAATTGGAATTGAGGATTAAATTATTGAAAATATATTCCCGATAAGGTTGTGTGACGTCACAAGTTTATTCTACCTTTATTGTGTAATTATTTATAAAGAATCAACCTCTTATTAAATGAATATGAGCAAAATAATTTATAATATCGAACCAATATTTTCTGGAATCATAGACAAATAGAATATATATATATATATAATATATATATATATATATATATATATTATATATATATATATATATATATATATATATATATATATATATATATATATATATATATATATATATATATAAGGTTTAGGTAATTAATTATTGCAGCTAAATCGGATGGTCCAAAATTAAATAATGAAAAATATGATTTCCTGGTTTTAGTTGATTAAAAAACTAAATTCTTTGTGTAAAATAGAATACGTGGAAGAATTGTTACATGCTCTGTGAAAGAAGATAAGTATGGAGTTGATTTTTTATTTCAGGAGAAAGGATCTGTAAAAATTAATGATAGAAGGGGTAAAGTCTGGTTAACGGAAAACAGAAGTGCAAAAAGTTGTTGGAATCTTGGAGATCAAAACATCCAAAAAGGAAAAGTTTTTTTGTTCAAGTTCTAGTGTGTAATTGATACTAGGATGTAGAATGTTGATATAAGTAAATCATTGGCAGGTTTACTTGAAGGGAAAAGATAGTAGATGTTATGTACAGTCGTGAACAAAAGTTCGTTCCTATTAGGCTGGAAATAAATATTTATATAAAATGGAAATCATTTCATAAAAGCTCTATTTTGAATAAAAAGAAAATAAAAACATTGAGAGGGGCTTAATTGAACTGTTTTTGGCTGAACCTGAAATGATCCCCATTTTATATAAATATTTATTTCCAGCCTAATAGGAACGAACTTTTGTTCACAACTGTACGTAACGTTTGTAAAAGGTTGGAGGGGGAATCAACTTTTTCAATACTTTCAATTTCCTTCATAACATAGCTTTAAAGTATATATTTCAGTTTTTTCAAGCCAAATATCACCCCCCCCCCTTTTTGCGAGTACCGTCTGTTTCCCAAAGTAAAAAAGAAATCATTTATTTCTCTTTTCCTTATGTCAATCATTTTTCCATTTCCATAAATGACTTCGAAACTCCGTAAACTACTATCCCACTCTTTTCCACACTTAGATCTTCGCTTTATTCACACCTCCTCTTTTAAAATCTCTCCCTTTTTTCTTTACAAACCTACTGTACAAGTTCTTCTCAAGTCATCTATGGTGTACAAATACTCATATTCCCTGTATAACAGTGACCACATAGGTTTCACAACTAGAATGCTAAGAGAGAATCTGTGAACATCAGGAACTCTTTTAGAACTTATTTCCTCTTTCATCACCTTCTCATTCTAACATTAGATTTCATACTCAAACATTTCCTACCTTCCCTCTACCAAAGCATTTCTCTATACTTGATCCCAATCCCATTCCATCTTCTCTTCATATCTCTAAATCTATAAACTCAAACCGGAACTTTACAATAATCATATCTCCTCACCTCTTTATATAGCATGTCCTTAGGTTTTCTGTATCGGCTTTGAATGAGTTTTTACTTGTTCGTATTTAAATATAGGCATTTATCTTGAATGTATTGATTATCTTTGTATGTATATATATATATATATATATATATATATATATATATATATATATATATATATATAATATATATATATATATATATATATATATATATATATATATATATATATATATATATATATATATATATATATATATATATATATATATATATATATATATTATATTTTTTTTTTTTTTTTTTTTTTTTTTTTTTTTTTTTTTTTTTTTTTTTTATATTATTATATATATATATATATATATATATATATATATATATATATATATATATATATATATATATATATATATATTATATATATATATATATATATATATATATATATATATATATATATATATATATATATATATATAATATATATATATATATATATATAGGAGGCTACTGATATAGTTTACCGTAGGAGTTGGGTTGAGACAGGAATGTGTATTTTGTTCAATGTCCTCATAGTTGTTTAACCTGTTGATGGATGCTGTAGTTAAGGAAATGGAGAAAGAAAGGAAGGGTATTAGGCTGAGAAGTGGAGAGGGTGAATGGAAGAGGTAAATGTACTACTGTTTGCGGATGATTTGGTGTTTGTTCCTGATTCTGGGGAAAAGTTAAGAATGTTGGTGAGAGAATTTGTGAAGAAATGCACAAGCAACCGATTGGGGATAAATCCAACAAAAAATAGAGTAATGAGGATTGAGTCTGAGGAGGTAATTGTGAAAGGGGAGGAATAGGGAATGTAGAGGCAGGGGTGGGTGGAGAGACTGGAGGAGGTAGAAAAATTCAAATATTTGGGAATGTTGGTGGATGGAAAAGGGGAATAGAAAAGGAAATAAAGAATAGAGTGGTGGAAGGACTGAAAGTGATGGGGGAAATTTAGGGAAGTATGGAAAGAAGGAAAACATCAAAGTAAATTAAGGTACGAATGTTTGAGTGCATGTGTTTTGCCATCGGTAATGTATGGTTGTGAAACATGGATGATGAATGCTCAGGTGAGAAAAAGATTGAATGCATTTGAGATGAAGGGACTGAGAGCGATATGTGGTTTGAGAAGGGTGGATAGGATCAGAAATGATAGAAAAAGGGAGATATGAGAATGGATGAGGGGAATGGTTGATAGAGCAGAGAAGGCTGTACGAATATGGTTTGAGCATGTGTATAGAATGGAAGAAGACAGAATGTTGTGCAGAATGCATAAATCCGAGGTTGAGGGAGGTAGAGGGAGAGGAAGGCCAAAGTTGAGATGGATGGATGGAGTGAGGGAAATTTTGGGTGGAAAGGGTTTGAGTCTGGAAGAGGGCAGGAGAGTTGCGGAGGACAGAGGGAGATGGAGGCGTTAGTGGTGAGGGGAGAGGGTGAAAGGTGAGGTGTGAATGTACGTGTATGAAATAATTATGGCGAGTTCCACACCACGAAAGTGGGAAAGGATATATATATATATATATATATATATATATATATATATATATATATATATATATATATATATATATATATATATATATAATATATATATATATATATATATATATATATATATGATATCTTGTCTGTCTCAGTATACCTGTATTGCTACGAAAATTTTTAGTCGCCCCAACTAAAAAGTTCATTTGTTCGCATTTACATTTTTATTTTGTTACTGCTCTATTCTAGACGTATTAATAGTATAAAAATACTTAATTATTGTCTATATATATATATATATATATATATATATATATATATATATATATATATATATATATATATATATATATATATATATATATATATATATATATATATATATATTTATATACATATTATTGTTTCATGTTTAATCTTAGTTTTTGTGTGTTAAATATTTCACTGTTGTTAATTATTCCTTTTTATTTTCAGTATCTCTTGAAAATGACTCCAGTACGAAGCTGAAACGTAGAGATAATTTTTGCATATTAATCTATTGTAATTAATAAAAATCTGATAATTTTTAAGATGTTGCATTCATTTCTTGCATTTTTTTTTCATTAAAATAAGCTCAGTAAGAGCAAATCAATCTACTATATATATATATATATATATATATATATATATATATATATATATATATATATATATATATATATATATATATAATAACCGTGATAGGCCTGGCCCAGCCAGCGTAACCGCCGTAGGGCCCAAGAAACTCGAGGATCTTCCTCGAAAGATCCTGCTGACAGGTGCTCGCACCTACAGGAGTAATGGTGAGTTTATTTTATATTGATGGATCGAATGTCATATTTCTCATTTGCGGATGCAGATGTGGAAAGAATGTTTGTCAGATGCAATGCGATTGAATTTTCAAAAATTGCGAATGTGGTAATGAGGATGTTTAAATTTCAAATAAGATGTGGATGTGGATTATATGATATTAATACTAATTAGAAAAGAAAATATATAATATATATATATATATATATATATAATATATATATATATATATATATATATATATATATATATATATATATATATATATATATATATATATATATATATATATATATATATATATATATATATATATATATATATATTATAT